>CM031919.1:25564716-25772786 GCA_018703695.1 Prunus fruticosa | reverse complement strand
ACAACTCATTGAGCATTTCTAGACTTGAATTGCTTCATAAAATGTGGCATGTCACAAAGGATTCCACACTCTCGACTGAAATTGATTCGTGCTTGCATGGTATGTTTTTAGAATGTAATTAACAACCCCACAACCCCCACCCCCCCCATTTCAAGTATGACCGTAAATCTTCTGGGATGTAAAATGATGTTAGCCAATCAAAGAATTTGTAGAAAAAAACATTATGAGGTTGCTTGTGTTGATGATTTTGTTGCAAGTTATGGTGCAAGCCAATCATCCTACCCCTACCTCCTCCCAAAATGGTCAAACTAAAAATTATGGAAGTCCAAAATTTCATTGGTTATATTGTCACAAACCACTCCCACTAGCAGGATATTATCGGCTTTGGGCCTGGGCCATCACAATTTTGGTCCTAGGCTCAAGCTTATGCTATCTTGCCCAAAACGCATCTTACTAGGTGAGAGGTCAACTGCTCTTATAAGACAACCTTTCCTTCCCCAAACGATGTGGGATTGTTTGCCGATCTTGCTTCCAAAGCTCACAGGTCTTATAATTATCTGTCACGACCCTACTTTCACTAGCAAGATATTGTCCGCTTTGTTCCTGGACTCAAGCTGATGCTATTTTGCCCAAAAGACCTCTTGTTAGGAAGTCAAGTGCCCACACATACAAGGGACTTCATCTTTCCTTCCCGAGCGATGTAGGATTGCTCACTGATCTTGCCCTTTCTTGCACTGCATTCTTCAGGGCTCACATGGCTTACAATCCACCCCCTTGGGCCCCATCGTCCTCGCTGGCGCACTCCTGGTCAGGGTCCAGCTTTGATACGATTATGTCACGACCTCTATTTTCACTAGTACGATATTGGCTTCTTTGGGCCTAGGCCCTCACGATTTTCTTCCTAGGCTCAAGCTTATGCTATCTTTCCCAGAAAGCCTTCTGCTAAGGAGTCAAGTGCCCACACATATAAGGCACTTCACCTTTCCCTCCTCGAGCGATGTGGGATTGCTCATTGAGCTTGCCTATTCTTACCTTACATTCTTCGGGACTGATGGGGATCGGGGTTCGAACATAGGTCACCAACAACACACACGAGCACCGAAATTTAGGGCTAGTGCAAACTCACATATATCATAGCAAATCCATGCCACAAATAAACTATTTCATTAATCATCAACAAAACTCCCTACAACTATTACATTACCCTTGTTTATAGCTTTGCAAGACTTGGGCACCAAGGCTACTTGGTCCGAAAGTAAACTAAATAATTATTAAATCACACATAAATAATAAAAGATACCCTAAAACTACTTAAATAAGAAAATAACAATATCTAATGAACAAATAGGCTAGCAAAACACCCAAAACCCGGATAAAATACCAAAACACCCCGAGCACCAAAAAGGACGGGGCGACTTGTTGCTTTTACCTTGCAACTGGTCACTTTGTCCAGAGACCAAAACTTGACTCCAGTAATTCTATGTCTGCACTCTGGTTTATGCGACTAGTCATGACAGGAATAAGGGACCGGTCGCTTCTTGCTTCCCCTTCCTATTTCTGCATCTTTAAGTGAGCCGACTTCAACAATGCTTTTTCTCCCTACTTTTTCATTCCATATAAGTGTAGGGGTCTTTTTGTTCCAGCAGCCTGACGAATGGGCTTGGGCTGCTGTAAGAAGAAAAAGAACAAAAATCCCCTGCTGCCTGAGTTCAAGAACCGGGCTCCCAAAAGAGTTTTTTAAAAGGCTTGCTAAAACCTTAGAAGAAACACTTTCAGGTTCTTTTCACTAATAAGCATGACAAACTGATAAGGGACTTGACTTGAGGAGCTTGTGGCATGGGAGCTGAGTCTTCACAAGTTTAGCAATTTGAGAGAGAGTGTGTGTTGTATTATTAACTTACACAAATTAATGTGCAAACAACCAATTAAAAATACCCGCAAGTGCACGAATCTATTGATGTATAGATTATGTAAGTACGGGGTTCGATCCCACGAGGAACTATCGGCTTCATATAAGTTCTAACTTGAGTACGTAAAGAACACTAATTTAACACAACACAAATGCACAAAACAAATTGGAAACTAAAACACGAGTAAAGAAAGGTAAAACAAAAGAAACAAAACAAGAAACCAAAGAAAAACACAAACATCACTTTCTATCACCTTTTTATTACCACTGTATCACCTGTTTATCACCTGTGAACAGTGGCTGGCGACCGGTCGTTGGCAGTGACGACCGGTCTCTTTTTGGCAGATTCGTTTTTCTCTTTTTTCAGTTTCGGACCTCTGTTCAGTTTTTGACCTATAACTTTCCAACTGTTTGTCCAAATTTCAAGTTCTTTATATGGTTGGATTCAGCACAGAAAAAAGAAGAACACAATTTGGATCAAAATCCAAAAACAAGTACAAAAACAGACAAAAAGTGATGACAAAAACACATCACGTTTGAAACAATGTAAACACACACACACACACACACACAATTACACACACAATTTGGGGTGGGGGGGGGGGGGGGTGGGGTGGGTTTTGGTTTGGTTCAAGTGACCTAATTCTAATGCATGAAAGTAAATGAACTTTAAATTTAAATGAGAATGGCAGAGATGAGTTATCAAAGTGTGAAAATACAAAGTAACAAACACTAGGGTTTTGGAACCACCCTAAACAATTCTACCCATTGTTCGGTTCATTTTTACACATGATTTTTCATGTTATTCACCTTTTATTTTGAGTTAGTTCTTGAAATTTTATAGCTTTTTACTTCCTTTTTGTGTTTTCTTAGATTTTACCTTGGTTAGATTGAAAATGAGCTAAAAGTGCATTATTTGTTATAAATTCTGTTTTTGTTCATTTTCGTAGGTCAACTTCTTGGCCTGGGATCAACATGCTCTGGTGCTCGGATAAGGTCATGATCTTCATGAGACTTGTTCCAATGGATGTTAACTACAACATATCCAAATTTGAGCTCCATTGGACAAGTATTGCCCATCCAACCAATCCAGCATGTTACTACAGCTCTGGAAATCCTAATTTGGCCAGCTTTTACCTCCTTTGTGTCATCTTGATTTTCTTGTTACCATAACTCTTGGTAACAAGAAATTACCTTAGTGAAAGAGATATTTTCTGAGGCAAAGAGCATATTTTCAAGGACAAAGCTTCATCATGGCAAGGGGACAAAGAGCAAAGGCTTTAGAGGAAAGGTGGTAGTTTTATATTATATTTGTGAGCTGGAAATTGATGGGCAATGGAAAGTTAATTGCCAAGGTGCAGCCAAGAAAAGTGGAGAAGAAGACTTCCACCATTGAAAACCTTGAAGCTTTCCCAAAACGAGCCCACAAGCTGGCTGCAATGCATTGTCATGCATGACATATGCATGATGATGTGTTGTTGATTGTGAGATAGTTTGGTGAAGCATATTCAATACCTATTTTTGAGTGGAATTTTGCAGCAACCAAATGAATTGAAAGATGTTGAAGTGGATGATGCAACACTAAGCCTAAAGACAAGAGGAATTGTTTTCAAATACAATTGTGTGTTAGGTTAGGTTGGTGAATTAAGTGTTGTGTGTTAGGTGAAGTTAGTGTGGTTAGTGAATTCAATTGTATATTCAGATTTTCATTTCCCCTAGGCCTATAAATAGGGAAGTTCTCTAAGCTTGTAAAAACACCCCAAGGGGGGGAGCTCTCAAACACTTCTCTAGAGCTCCCTTCCCTTCTCTCCCTCAAATTCTCTTAGTTTCCCTTTGTAGTTCTCAATTGTTGTAACAAGATCCTAGTACTATAAATCTCAAGCATTTTTCCTTTCTCTTCTTCTAAATTCTTCAAACACTTTCTTCTCCCTTCTCGAACACTACTTAAACACTTCTCTATTCTCTTTCAAACATTCTCCAATTTCTCAAACACATGTCTCTTCCCTTCCAAAATCCACAAAGTTCTCAAACACCACTTTCCTTTCTTCTCCAAAAGTCTCCATATTCTCAAACACTTCCCAAACACTTCTCTCATTCCTTCATCAAATTCTCAATGTTCCCAAACACTCCTCCCTTCTCTTTCTCAAACACATCTCTCCTCTCTTCCAAATTTTCAAGTTCTCAAATGTTGTACAAAACCTTTTTACTTCTTTTGTTTTCATTTCTGTTTTGTGTAGGAAAACTAAATAGGATCATTCAATTACCAATCCCTGTGGAATCGACCTCGTACTTACCTATGCTATACTACCGAACGGCTCGTGCACTTGCGAGTATCACAAGTTGAGGATGCAGCTGAATCCATTTTGGTGCAGCTGAATCCATTTTGGTGCAGCTAAATCTACACAACAAAGTCCATTTACTTTCATGCAATAGAAATAGGTCACTTGAACCAAATCAAACCCCCCCCCCCCCCAAAAATGTGTGTGTGAGTTGTGTGTTCGACACGTTATGTGTATTTGTTACTGAATTTTATTTGTTTCCGTACTTGTTTTGGAAAGTTATAGGTCAAAAAACTGGACAGAGGTTCAAACTGGAAAAAAGAGAAAAACGGTTCTGTGCAAAAGCGACCGGTCGCCAGTATCTAACGACCGGTCGCTCATCACATATTTTTCAATTTTTGATTCTGTGCAAAAACGACCGGTCGTCACTGTTCAGCGACCGGTCGCACTGTTCACTGTTCATATAGCACTGTTCACAGGTGATAAACAGGTGATAAAATGGTGATAGAAAATGCTGTTTGTGTTTTTCTTTAGTTTTCTTGTGTTGTTTCATTTCTTTTACATTTCTTTACTCATTTTTAGTTTCCATTTTGCATTTGTGCTTTTGTGGTGTGTCAATTAAGTGTTCTTTACGTACTCAAATTAGAACTTAGAGGAAGCCGACAAGTTCTTCGTGGATGAACCCCGTACTTACATAATCTATACTTCATTAGATTCGTGCACTTGCGGGTATTTTTAATTGGTTCTTTGCACATTAATTTGTGTCCTTTTAGGAATGCAACAATTTTTGGCGCCGTTGCCGGGGAATTGGCACGGTTGCTTATATGTTTTGTTTGAGTATGTTTAGAGTACTTAGTTTTATTTTTGTTTATTGATTGTTGTTTCATTTTATCTTGATTTGTTTTTGTTTCTTTTTCTTACAGGCACATCCAATGAGTCATCTCCACCATCACCAATGGCAGCCGCAACTGAAATTGTGGAACTTACTATGCAAGAATACTCCAATAAATTTGGGATGGAGGAAGCAAATGCTTTTGGCTCATTTCAGAATGAGTTGACTATGGATGAATATTTCCAACAAACATACAATCTGGAGTGGAGAAATCATTCGAACTTCTGGTGGACCGACAATCCAAATTTTCAACAAGGGCCTTATCAACCATATCAAGGCCAACATGATACTTGTCCACCTCATGATCAACCTCAACATTACACTCCACCACAATCTCACCAACTACCTCAAGGACCAACTTTGGAAGAACTTGTTGCTTCAATGGCTAGAAGCACAGATAGTTTCATCAGTGAGACAAAAAGCTACATACAAAGGAATGACACCCACATGCAGAAGAGAGATAATGCCATAGCCAATCTAGAAAATCAAGTGGGGCAAATTGCTACAGCTTTGAGTCAAAGGGAAGTTGGGATGATGCCTAACCAAACAGTGATACCAACCGGGCATGAGCATGTTCAAGCAATTATCTTGAGTCCTGGTAAGGTAATTTGTGAGGTTGATAATTCTAAAAGTCTGATTCACAATGTTGATGAAATGCAGGTTGAGCATGAAAAAGATGAAATCAACATGGAGGAAAATAAACAAGCAGCTTCTCCATCCAAATGGATCCCAAAGCATGAACTTGCGAGAAGGGCAAGAAAGGAGAAGGTAAGTCGTGAACCTCCTGAATGAAGATATCTTACGTGCTCCTTTTCCTCACAGGTTGATGAGTTCTAGGAAAAATCAACATGCCAAGGACATATTGGAAATCTCCGGAAAAGTGCAAATCAACATTCCTTTCTTGGATGCAAACAAGCTCAAGGAATACGAAACTGTTGCAATAACGGAAGAGGTTTCTGCTGTTTTGCAAATGAAGCTTCCTTCCAATTTACAAGATCCAGGAAGTTTCACAATTCCTTGTATAATTGGTGATAAATTGTTTGAAAAACCTTTAATTGATTTAGATGCTTCAATTAATCTAATGTCTTATTCTATTTTTGAAGTACTAAAGGAAGACAAGCTGAACATCCATGTTCGAAGTACCAATCATATGTTCAATGTCATTCCTTCTACTCAAATGAGAAGGCCACCCAATCCTAAATATGTGCCTCATCCATCCAATCCACGTATTGAAGAGCGCTTAAAATTGCTTTTGAAATCTACTCATGTGGGTAAAAAGAAAAGAATACGAAAGGGGTTGATTAGATGGCAAAGAGATTTGAAGAAATTTCATGTTCGGCACAAGGAGGTGATTGAGCCCCCTAAGTGACCACAATATGTTGGAAGTCCGGCAAAAGACTTTAAACTTAGCGCTTCTTGGGAGGCAACCCAAAGTGAATAGAAGGAGTTTGATGTCGCCCTAATCGCTTCAAAGTGGAGTTTCTCTAGACTCAAACTTTCTTTTATTTTATTTTATTTATTTTATTTAATTTTATTTTTGAGTTAGGGTTACAAATCTCAAACCAAGGTAATTTCGAATTTCTTGTTGTTTCTCTTTGTTTTTCTTACTTTTGCTTTCCTTTACTTGTTTGTGTTTCTAATTTGTTGTTAAGTTTGGGAAGTAGATTGCTTTATGATTGCACACTCAGAATTTTGGCTCAAATGCTTATTCATTTCATAACATGTGATTACATACACAAATGTGAAAATGCATACATATAATTCCTAATCACATGTTCATTGTTGCATTCTGAGCCACCTGAGACTTCTGCTAATTGCCTCTATCTCTCGCATTTGTAGGATCTCCAGCAGCTCTACATGGCCCTCAACTTTCCTCTCCAGTGTTTCCACTTGCTGATTGGCAAGGTGGAGCCGCTTCTGGAGGTCCGCCGCCTCCTCAGCCAGTGCTTTGCACTCTCGTGTTCTCGCCGTTAGGCGCATGGCCAAATTAGTGGCCGAGACCGCGTTGAGCACAGTTAAGTTGTGGGACTCGTCCACTGCCATCCTATCAGACCTCTGCGCCACATGCAGGATGATCTGCAGCTGCCAGTCTCCTGCAGTCATGCCTTCCGGCAATCCTGCCCTGCATGGCACCACCTCAGAGAAATTTGAGGCCGTCAGGAGTTTGGGAAGATAGGGTTTGGAGGAGCCCTTATCTGGGAATTTGGTGGTGCAAGCGACAACTCAAGGTTCAGATCATCAACGTGCATATCTGAGGATGCCATTGATTTTAATGTCTGGACTTTTTGATGGTTTTTCTTGAGTTTGCAGATGAATTGCAGGGTACTCTTCCGCTTGCAGAGGCGTGGTTTAAATAGACATCTGCTGATGAGGGATTAGTGGTCCAGCTATTTGCCATTTTTTCTCTCGATACCTACGCTTCACGAGGATTTTGCGGTTGCGCCCAGGTAAAGGGGGAGCATTTCTACTTTCATTTTACTTTATTTTTCCCTCCATGTTTTCTGGTGCTTTATTTTATTTATTTATTTTTGTCTTTCCCTTTCGTCTGTAATCTTTATTTTATTAAGTTTGGGAACTGTGTTTTCTTTTCCGTTTGTCGTTTTCGTTTTATTTAAGTGGGGAAGTGTGTTTTCTTTTTCGTTTGTCGTCTTTGTTTTATTTAAGTTTGGGAAGTGTGTTTACTTTGTTTTTGTCTTCGTATTTTGCAACTTTCTTTTCTTTTATTTCTTTAAAAAAAAAAATACACGGAAAGGGCAACACAAACAGGCATACCAATAATACACTAGAATCACTTTTTCACAGTGCTCGGTGTCTCGACCATTGGACCTTTGAGTTTAGCCCTATGGCTATCCTCTTCCGGGCTTCAGGTGCAGTCTCTTGGGGCTCATCACTCGAGCTCCCAAAGATGGCACTCTTAGCTTGAGCGTAACCACTGTCACGATCTGTTTTCTTGCGCTTACCCGGTCGGTCTAAGTCCTCCAGCTGCTTTCTCATGTCATGGGCGTAAACACTTACCATCCTTGAGAGATTTTTGTTCTCTTCCCGCAACGCCTCCAGCTGGTGTCGATTCACCTCCACTATCCTTGCCCTTTCCCTTTTTAAACTTTTAATAATACTCTGGCACTCTTCGACCACACTTCGCTCTGCCGCCAACTGACCTCTTAGCACCTCCACCTCATGGGACTTCGCAATTAGGCGATGACCCACGCTTGCAGTTGTTGCGGTGCTTTACACGCTTAGTGCCAGAGCATCGCTTACGACCCGGTTGTCATCCCTTTCTCCCAGCACCCGTATATCCTTGGGAGTCACTAGATTTCTAGCAACTCCAAGGGCAACATTGTTGTCTAGCAGGTATTGAGTCATTCACTGTCACGTGCCCCCGTGTAGAGGCAAAGTAAGGCATCCACACGGGTGCCACCTGCTTGGCCTCCGAGTCTGAGTCGGTGGAGCTAGGTTGAGATCCAACGAGAATGGGTAGGAAGAGGGCATTTGAACTTTCTTTTCTTTTGTCTTTCTTTTCTCTTTTGTGTGTTTCTGAGTCTGTGTGTTTTTCCCCCTATTTCTCTTTCTCTTTTATAGACTTAGTCTGCGTAACCCTAGCCACTGCGCTTCTGCGTTTTCACGGCCCTTACGGCCTATCCCCTTAGGTCAGCTCACCCGTTCACTACCCCCCCTTAATTGCATATCTGCCTTTCTTCGTTTTCAAGAAACAAAAGTCGTCTCGCCTTCCTACGAAGCCAATAATTCTGGCTTGGGAATGTGAGAGGGACCTCTGCACAAGACACGTCCCTCGCTTTATTTCCCGTGACTCACAGGAGCCGAGACATCAGGGCCCATTTTTTATCTTTTTTTCAGAGTTCTCGCTCTTTGTGCCTTTGACTTGGTTTCTTTATTTTTTATTTATACTTTCTTCGCTTTTGGGCTTTCGTTTGGTTTGGGCTTTCATTTTGGTTTGTGCGTTTCATTGGGTTGGATTTCTGCATGTCTGAGACCGTTGTTAGGGCTTACTGTTTTATTTGTTTTTGCTTGGTTTCGTTTTTGTTTTGTTTTGCAACTGTGTTGTAGTTTAATTACTTGTTTGTTTGTTGTTAATTATTTCTTGCTTTATTCCCTTTACTTCTTGTTATAATATTGTTTATGCCTAAATTCTTTAACATTGAGGACAATGTTTATTTCTAAGTTTGGGAAGTGTTAGCAAGTCTTTTTCGTTTCACTTAAATTCTTGCTTTCTTTTATTTTGTTTTCTTTTTCAGTTTTGAGTCTTTTTGTTTTCAAGTCACTTTTCGGACATATATGATGAGATTGTGATGAATGTTTGCATGACTTGATTGAAAATGCTAAAAAAATAATAATTTGTTATTCACTAAATGGCATCGTTCTAGCACGATATGTTTGAAACCCTCTATGCACTTGCCACTTGTTTCATAATTCTCTAGTTGAGGGACTTGCATGATCCAAACAATTGTTTCAAGCATGAATTAGACTTGTATAACCATAAATAATGTGAGCTTTGAGCCTTGTGCTTCAATTCATGAGTGCTATACACGTATTCTTTTTTCTTGTCATCCGAGTTGTTGTTTGATCTCATTATTCATTGATTTGGTTGAGCACTTAAAAGTCACTCATTCTTGTGCAATTTGATTACATGACATTTGTGAAATGATATTAAGGCCCTCTTTGGACCGTTTGTGCCTTTCAAGCTAAACCTATGCATGCTTAAGCATGATTTTCCATTGTTAACCACCTTGAGCCTATATGTATGCCTTTTCTTTCAAGTAACCAATTATAACTTCTAGCCTTAGCGTGAAAAACAAGAATTTACCTTTCTAAGGAACTCATGAGCTTTAATTTAGATGTGTTTTTCATGCTAAGTTTGGGAAGTTTGTTATTACAAAAAAAAAAAAAAGAGTACTTCACTCGAAGGGTGAAAGAAAAGAGAAATGTTGTGGTTAATTGGCAATGAATTCAATTCCATGTTTCTTGGTTGGCCAAATTAAATAAAACTATAAAAAAAAATTGTAATTCTCAAGCGTGATGTTGCAAAGTCTTTTAGTCAACGATTATATGCTCTTACATTGTGAGTTCCTTGGACTTTGTTGTATCCATTTTCCTTCATTTCTCACTCACCTTACACCCTTAGCCCCATTACAACCTATAATAAAGACCTAAATTGATCCTAAATGTCATGTGGTTGATTTGCACACATTTTTCGGCTTTTAAGTGTTTGGCATCCTTCTTGAGATCATAGTTTTGCATGTTTTTCATCCTTCTACTTTGAGTTAAGTCCCGTATGGTTTTACTCTATTCTCATATTTACTATTGAGTGTTGCATTGTACCCCTCTTCCGAGTGATTCATTTGTGAGAAGACAACTTTGGTGAGATTTGAAGTTACATTTGTGCTTGGTATGATTTTTGAAGTTGTGTGAAAACTGAAATTGGAGAATGAGTTCCATTTGGCCATCACACTACTACACTTGAGCATGTTGTGTTCTGAACTTTGCCGCCTTTGAATAATGTCTAAACTGAGTTTTTCTTGTGAAAACCTTTGAGTCATTTGCATGAGTCACTCTCTCTTTGGAAGGTGTTCGGAAAGTTTTGTTTCGAGTCTTGTTTTAGTTTCTGTTTTTGCTCGAGGACTAGCAAAAGATAAGTTTGGGAAGTTTGTTCGGTTCATTTTTACACATGATTTTTCATGTTATTCACCTTTTATTTTGAGTTAGTTCTTGACATTTTATAGCTTTTTACTTCCTTTTTGTGTTTTCTTAGATTTTACCTTGGTTAGATTGAAAATGAGCTAAAAGTGCATTATTTGTTATAAATTCTGTTTTTGTTCATTTTCTTAGGTCAACTTCTTGGCCTGGGATCAACATGCTCTGGTGCTCGGATGAGGTCATGATCTTCATGAGACTTGTTCCAATGGATGTTAACTACAACATATCCAAATTTGAGCTCCATTGGACAAATATTGCCCATCCAACCAATCCAGCATGTTACCACAGCTCTAGAAATCCGAATTTGGCCAGCTTTTACCTCTTTTGTGTCATCTTGATTTTCTTGTTACCATAACTCTTGGTAACAAGAAATTACCTTAGTGAAAGAGATATTTTCTGAGGCAAAGAGCATATTTTCAAGGACAAAGCTTCATCATGGCAAGAGGACAAAGAGCAAAGGCTTTAGAGGAAAGGTCGTAGTTTTATATTATATTTGTGAGCTGGAAATTGATGGGCAATGGAAAGTTAATTGCAATCTGAACTTTGAGAGGCTTTTGAACGTGGGTAGTGTTGCATTCCTAAGAGGACACAAATTAATGTGCAAACAACCAATTAAAAATACCCGCAAGTGCACGAATCTATTGAAGTATAGATTATGTAAGTACGGGGTTCGATCCCACAAAGAACTTGTCGGCTTCCTATAAGTTCTAATTTGAGTACGTAAAGAACACTAAATTGACACACCACAAATGCAAAATGGAAACTAAAAATGATTAAAGAAGTGTAAAAGGAACAAACAAAACAAAACAAAAGAAATTGTGCTGTGAACAGGTACCAGCGACCGGTCGTTGGATGTAAAGCGACCGGTCGTTTTTTCAGAGAATTCGAAATTTCAGAATTATATGACGAGCGACCGGTCGTTTGATACTTGCGACCGGTCATGAGCACTGACTAGCGACCGGTCATTTTTTCACAGAATCGAAATTTGAGAATTGTGTGTTGAGCGACCGGTCGTTAAGACACTAGCGACCGGTCGTTTTTTCAGATAGAATTGTTTTCTCTATTTTTCATTTCCGACCTCTGTTCAGTTTTCGACCTATAACTTTCCAACCGTACGTCCAAAATTCACGTTCTTTATACGGTTGGATTCAGCACAGAAAATGCAAGAACACAGCGTGGACCAAAAGTCCAAAACAATTACGAAAACAAATAAAATTCAGTAACAAAGACACATAACGTGTCGAACACGCAACTCACACACATTTGGGGGGGGGGGGTTTGGTTTGGTTCAAGTGATCTATTTCTATTGCATGTAAGTAAATGGACTTCGAATTTAAATGAGAATGACAGAGATGAATTATCAAGATGTGAAATTAAAATGTAACAAACACTAGGGTTTCGGAATCCACCCTAAACAATTCTACCTATGTTCATAAATACTCAAGTGATGAACTCTAAACGTGTTGATGAAGATGTTCGCAATCAAGACTATGGTTCGTGGCTCAAGACGCATTGATTCTCTCTAATATATGTAAAGTGCATGGTTCGTGCTACAATACTTGTGCCCTCCCCATAACCGAACCTAGGTATGGTTCGTACTTCGATTCAATTACAAGGAGAACCCATTAAGTTCAAAGAGAATATGAACATCACAATAATCCTAATAGCATGGTGTTTACATTAGGTATTCAAGAAACCAATTCACATGGATGATTCTTACTTCATCCATTTATTGCTTAGGATAACATGAAGATACACATAACCCCAACAATCTCAAGAAGCATGCTTTCAAAGGCGATCAATCAAAGAAGAACACACATCAAGGATAGATTAATTTGGTGAATTGGAATTCATCAACAATATCCAGAAATTCATACATTCAAGTATCAAAACAATAAGGTAATCATGTTTAGGGCTTCAACCTAAGCCCTAGCTATGGAGTTTAGTTGCTCATACTTATTCCAAATACAAACTCAAAATGAAATTAGAAAGAGTTTACAGATTTTCAGAAAATGATGAAAGCTTCAAGATCATCAATGGTGGAAGTCTTCTTCTCCACTTTTCTTGGCTGCACCTTGGCTTTCTCCAAGCTCCAAACTCTCTAAAATCTGCTCTCAATCTCTGCAATGATAGAAATATATCCTCACTTTCGTTCCAAGCTCCCCTAAATCAGATTGCCCTTTGACTTCTCTTCCCTCTCTCCTCCTTTCCAGCTTTTACCTTTTAATATTAAACTACCACCTTTGATAAAGCCTTAGCCCATTGTCCCCTTGCCATGATGAAGCTTTGTCCTCAATAAGATGCCAATTGCTTCAGAAAATATCTCAAAGCTAAGGTAACTTCTTGTTACCAAGAGTTATGGTAACAAGAAAATCAAGATAACACAAAGGAGGTAAAAGCTGGCCAAATTCGGATTTCAGAGCTGTGGTAACATGAAGGATCGGTTGGATGGGCAATACTTGTCCAATGGAGCTCAAATTTGGATATGTTGTAGTTAACATCCATTGGAACAAGTCTCAAGAAGATCATGACCTCATCCGAGCACCGGAGCATGCTGATCCCAGGCCAAGAAGTTGACCTACGAAAATGAACAAAAACAGAAATTATAACAAGTAGTTCACTTTTAGCTCATTTTCAATCTAACCAAGGTAAAATCTAAGAAAACACAAAAAGTAAGTGAAAAGCTATAGAATGTCAAAAACTAACTCAAAATAAAAGGGGAATAACATGAAAAATCATGTGTAAAAATGAACCGAACAGGTAGCCTATTCCATCTATGATTCTACACATAGAGAACAGATTTTGGAGAGTTTGGAGCTTGGAGAAAGCCAAGGTGCAGCCAAGAAAAGTGGAGAAGAAGACTTCCACCATTGATGATCTTGAAGCTTTCATCATTTTCTGAAAATCGGTAAACTCTTTCTAATTTCATTTTGAGTTTGTATTTGGAATAAGTATGAGCAACTAAACTCCATAGCTAGGGCTTAGGTTGAAGCCCTAAACATGATTACCTTATTGTTTTGATACTTAAGTGTATGAATTTCTGGATATTGTTGATGAATTCCAATTCACCAAATTAATCTATCCTTGATGTGTGTTCTTCTTTGATTGATCACCTTTGAAAGCATGCTTCTTGAGATTGTTGGGGTTATGTATATCTTCATGTTATCCTAAGCAATAAATGGATGAAGTAAGAATCATCCATGTGAATTGGTTTCTTGAATACCTAATGTAAACACCATGCTATTAGGATTATTGTGATGTTCATATTCTCTTTGAACTTAATGGGTTCTCCTTGTAATTGAATCGAAGTACGAACCATACCTAGGTTCGGTTATGGGGAGGGCACAAGTATTGTAGCACGAACCATGCACTTTACATATATTAGAGAGAATCAATGCGTCTTGAGCCACGAACCATGGTCTTGATTGTGAACATCTTCATCAACACGTTTAGAGTTCATCACTTGAGTATTCATGAACATAGGTAGAATTGTTTAGGGTGGATTCGAAACCCTAGTGTTTGTTACATTTTAATTTCACATCTTGATAATTCATCTCTACCATTCTCATTTAAATTCGAAGTCCATTTACTTTCATGCAATAGAAATAGGTCACTTGAACCAAATCAAACCCCCCCCCCCCCCAAATGTGTGTGTGAGTTGTGTGTTCGACACGTTATGTGTATTTGTTACTGAATTTTATTTGTTTCCGTACTTATTTTGGACTTTTGGTCCACGCTGTGTTCTTGCATTTTCTGTGCTGAATCCAACCGTATAAAGAACGTGAATTTTGGACGTACGGTTGGAAAGTTATAGGTCAAAAACTGGACAAAGGTCGAAACTGAAAAGGCAGAAAAAACGGTTCTGTGCAAAAGCGACCGGTCGCCAGGTATCTAACGACCGGTCGCTCATCACACATTTTTCAATTTTTTATTCTGTGCAAAAACGACATGTCGTCACTGTTCACGACCGGTCGCACTGTTCACAGGTGATAAACAGGTGATAAAATGGTGATAGAAAATGTTGTTTGTGTTTTTCTTTAGTTTTCTTGTGTTGTTTCATTTCTTTTACATTTCTTTACTCATTTTTAGTTTCCATTTTGCATTTGTGCTTTTGTGGTGTGTCAATTAAGTGTTCTTTACGTACTCAAATTAGAACTTATAGGAAGCCGACAAGTTCTTCGTTGGATCGAACCCGTACTTACATAATCTATACTTCATTAGATTCGTGCACTTGCGGGTATTTTTAATTGGTTGTTTGCACATTAATTTGTGTCCTTTTAGGAATGCAACACCCATGTTCACGGATACTCAAGTGATGAACTCTAAATGTGTTGATGAAGATGTTCATAATCAAGACCGGGACTAGTGGCTCAAGACGCATTGATTCTCTCTAATATACGTAAAGTGTAGGGCTAGTGCTACAATACTTGTACCTTCCCTATAATCGAATCTAGGTGTGCTTAGTACTTCGATTCAATTACAAGAAAAACCCATTAAGCTCAAAGAGAATATGAATACCACAAGAACCCTAATAGCATGATATTTACATTAGGTATTCAAGAAACCAATTGTTCGGTTCATTTTTGCACATGATTTATCATGTTATTCACTCATTATTTTGAGTTAGTTCTTGACATTTTATAGCTTTTTACTTCCTTTTTGTGTTTTCATAGGTTTTACCTTGTTTAGAATGAAAATGAGCTAAAAGTGCATTATTGGTTATAAATTCTGATTTTGTTCATTTTTGTAGGTCAACTTCTTGGCCTTGGATCAGCATGCTCCAATGCTCGGATGAGGTGAAGATATTCATGAAACTTGTTCCAATGGATGTTAACTACAACATATACGAATTTGAGCTCCATTGGACAAGTGTAGCCTATCCAACTGATCTAACAATTGATGCTGGCTCTGGAAATCTATTTTGGGCCAGTTTTACTTTCACTTGGTGTTACCTCATTTCTACTTGTTAACATGCCTTTTGGTAACAAGAAATTACTTTGGTTAAGAGATATTTTCTGAAGCAATGAGCATCTTTGTGAAGACAATAACAAAAACAACCCATCATGGCAAGGGGACAAAGGCAAAGGTTTTAACAAAAGAATGAGTTTTATATTAAAAGTGTGAGCTGGAAATTGATGGGCAATGGAAAGTTAATTGCAATCTGAAGTATGAGAGGCTTTTGAACGTGGGTAACCTATCCATTCTATCATTCCATAATTTTGCAGAGATTTTGGAGATGGAGATGAAGCTTGGAGCTAGGGAGCTCAAGGAGGAAGACAAGGGCAACAAAGCAAGGAGTGGAAGAGATTTCCACCATTGAAGACCTTGAGCTCCCATGTTCACAAAATCTGTAGCTTCTTTCTAGTTTTGTTTTGAGTTTGTATTTGAAATAAGTGTGAGCAAATAAACTCCATAGCTAGGGCTTAGGTTGAAGCCCTAAACATGAAAACCTGATTGTTTTGATGCTTGAGTGTATGAATTTCTAGATTTTGTTGATGAATTCCAATTCACCAAATTAATCTATCCTTGATGTGTGTTTTTCCTTGGTTGGCCATCTTTGAAAGCATGCTTCTTGAGATTGTTGGGATTATGTGTATCTTCATGTTATCCTAAGCAATGAATGGATGAAGTAAGAATCATCCATGTGAATTGGTTTCTTGAATACCTAATGTAAACATCATGCTATTAGGGTTCTTGTGGTGTTCATATTCTCTTTGAGCTTAATGGGTTTTTCTTGTAATTGAATCAAAGTACTAAGCACACCTAGACTCGGTTATAGGGAAGGCACAAGCATTGTAGCACTAGTACTGCACTTTACGTATATTAGAGAGAATCAATGCGTCTTGAGCCACTAGTACTGGTCTTGATTGCGAACATCTTCATCAACACATTTAGAGTTCACCACTTGAATATCCACGAACATGGGTAGAATTGTTTAGGGTGGATTCGAAACCCTAGTGTTTGTTACTTGGTACTTTCACATTTTGATAACACATATTTTCCATTCTCATGTAAATTCAAAGTTCATTTACTTTCATGCATTAGAATTAGGTCACTTGAACCAAACCAAAACACCCCCCCCCAATGTGTTGAGTGTGTGTTTGACACATTTTGTGTCTTTGTCACTGATTTTATTTGTTTATGTAATTATTTTGGACTTTTGGTCCGCATTGTGTTCTTGCATTTTCTGTGCTGAATCCAACCGTATAAAGAACGTGAAATTTGGATAAACGGTTGGAAAGTTATAGGTTAAACACTGAACAGAGGTTGAAATTGAAAAACAGAGAAACGATTCTGTGCAAAAACGACCGGTCATCACTGTTTCACGATCGGTCGCACTGTTCACTGTTCACTGCACTGTTCATGTGTGATAAATAAGTGATAAATCGGTGATAAAAAGGTGATAGAAAGTGCTGTTTGTGTTTTTCTATAGTTTTCTTGTTTTGTTTCTTTTCTTTTACCTTCCTTTATTCATTTTTAGTTTCCAATTTGTTTTGTGCATTTGTGTTGTGTTAAATTAGTGTTCTTTACGTACTCAAGTTAGAACTTATAGGAAGCCGACAAGTTCTTCGTGGGATCGACCCTGTACTTACATAATCTATACCTCAATAGATTCGTGCACTTGCGGGTATTTTTAATTGGTTGTTTGCACATTAATTTGTGTCCTCTTAGGAATGCAACACCAATTCACATGGATGATTCTTACTTCATCCATTTATTGCTTAGGAAAATATGAAGATACACATAATCCCAACAATCTCAAGAAGCATGCTTTCAAACATGGCCAACCAAGGAAGAACACAGATCAAGGATAAATTATTTTAGTGAATGGGAATTCATCAACAATATCTAGAAATTCATACACTCAAGCATCAAAACAATAAGGTATTCATGTTTAGGCCTAAGCCCTAGCTATGGAGTTTAGTTCCTCATACTTATTTCAAATACAAACTCAAAACAAAACTAGAAAGAGTTTACAGATTTTGTGAACATGGGAGCTCAAGGTCTTCAATGGTGGAAATCTCTTCCACTTCTTGCTTTGTTGCCCTTGTCTTCCTCCTTCAGCTCCTTAGCTCTAAGCTCATCTCCAGCTCCAAAAATCTCTGCAAAATTGTAGAATGATAGAATGAATTGCAGATTGCACATTCATTCTCCTTTGTCCATCATTTTCCTTGCTTTCCAAAATATCTTTTAATATAAAATAATTACTTTTGTTAAAGCCTTTTGCCTGGTCTCCTTGCCATAATGGGTTGTTTTTGTTGTCTTCACAAAGATGCTCATTGTTTCAAAAAATATCTCTTAACCAAAGTAATTTCTTGTTACCAAATGGTATGGTAACAAGAAGAATCAAGATGACACTATTGAGGTAAAAACTGGCCCAAGACAAATCTCTAGAGCTGCTGTAACATGTAGGATCAGTTGGATAGGCTATACTTGTCCAATGGATCTCAAATTTGGATATGTTGTAGTTAACATCCATTGGAACAAGTTTCATGAAGATCTTCACCTCATCCGAGCACCAGAGCATGCTGATCCAAGGCCAAGAAGTTGACCTACGAAAATGAACAAAATCAGAATTTATAACCAATAATGCACTTTTAGCTCATTTTCATTCTAACCAAGGTAAAACCTATGAAAACACAAAAAAGAAGTAAAAAGCTATAAAATATCAAGAACTAACTCAAAATATTAGGTGAATAACATGATAAATCATGTGTAAAAATGAACCGAATAGAGAGAAGCGTGGACTTCTTAGAGAGAAAAGAAGAAAAAAAGTTCACAGGTAAGGAAAGAAGAAAATTAGGAGGATTTCAATGAGAAAATAGGGAAGATGATGGAGGGAGGGGTGTTTGGAGTAAATTCCAGTTTGCTTGACAAAGTTTGGTCGTGCTCTGGAATGGTGTGTGTTTTTGGGTTAAAGAAGCTCCCTTTTATAGGAATTTGGAACCCTAATTTCGTTGATCCTCCATTCCCACTTTTCCTTTGCTTTTTTCCAATTACTCCCCTTCTTGTGAAATCTCTTCGACTAGAGCGCCTGAGTCAAAGGTTTTTTGGGGTTCCAAGGTTTTATGCGGCTGGACCTCCCCATGGGGATGAAACACCACCTTCTTTCTCCATTGGTTTTCAAATCAGAGCTTACAGAGGAAAAAGAGAAAGGATGAAGTTGCTTGTCCACTAGGTATTCCTCCTACGCACATGGATTTCCTTTGGTTCTTGCAATGGTTTCTTGTTGGCTGTTTGTGGGGCTCTATCAAGGTTGGAACACGACGCCAAATTTTTAACAAGGAGTGGGCTGGGCTTCGCTCATAGGTATTGGGTTGCTGGGTTACCGCATGTTTTCGTTGAGCTGCTGGAGTAGCCTATTTGTTTTGGGCGTTCTAACTAACATGGGTTTGCCTAAGTGCTACAGCAACCTACGAGATGCTCTCCTAAGGCATTGGACCCCATTTTTCTCTCTCTCATGCTAACCCATATATTTGGGCCCGGGGAATGGGCCTGAGTTTTAGTGCTCCCAAGTGGCTTAAAACTTCCATTCCTTGGTCCCTCAATGGGCCTTGTGAATGCTCGTACCCATCCATACCACAATCTTCTCTGCAAGCCCCGGGTAATTATGTGGCTTGGGCCCACTTGAGCTCGTAGCATGACTTGACGGCATTGCGTGCTTATTTATCGTGCATGTGCTTGAGTTTTATTATGCCATAATAAGCCGTGATTGGGCCAAATAGAATTGGATAAGTTGGCGAGCGTGAATTTATAAAGCCGGTGGATTTCTTGGCCCTTTTGCGCATGTTTGCTTGGCGTGAGGCATGACCCACGGCTTATGTAGGTGCATCCTACAATTTCTCTTTATCCCTTGATCGGGCTTCTTTTGCGATTAATTATTTGTGCTGGGCGAAGAATAAGCTTGGGCCTGGCCCCTGGATTTCGTTTATGATTCTAATATTTCTAGGGGTTTTTTGTTCAAGTTTACATATTTTTTCATGTTTTCGATAAATTTTCTAGAAGGTTAGTATACATATTATTATTTTTTACACAAGTCCTTTAAATCTAAGAGTCATTTTCACTCATTTCTCTAGATTTGTGACTATTTATTCTCTTATTCTCCATATAATATATTATCAAGTTTCAAAATTTTGTTGTTGCCAAAGTATCAAGTTTCAATTGGGTTGACTCACTTAATTAAGATTGTTAATCTTTCTCTTATTTATTATTTATTTATTGTTTTCTCTTTGCCTATGATTTGTTAGGGTCTGTGAAAATTTGAATTATTTTCTATTGACTTCAATGGATCTTTCAATTAATTTGTAGATTACCAAAAGAAAAAAAGTGTAAAGATTTCATTTTATATGTATATTGTATGATATTTTGGTCTTTTTGGTTACTTTGGAATGTATTGTGAGTTCGATTTGTTTTTATAAATATTTTGTAAGAGGTCCCCTCACACATAAAATCCTGACTAAGCTACTGAAAAGAGCTATATATATCTATTTTATTTGAAAATTTCTCAATACAAATGTAGAGAAACATCTTACTTAAGATTCTATTGTCTAGGCCAAATTGTTTTTGTTTTAAGGGTTAACTGGTGATTTGCCTCCTGAACTTTTAACTAGCTTTCAATTAACCCCCTTTCCTTTTTTTTATTTTTTTTATATAAGAAAATTAAGGATACGAACTTTTTTTTTTCCCTCCAATTTCCCCCCTACCGTCTAAATCTTGAACATTTCATCCAATTTTCAGTTAAATCATTTTAAAAAAGTATTTTTTTTGGGAAAAAAAATTGAAGAAAAAGAAGAAAAATGACAAAAAAGAAGAAGAAGAAGAAGAAAAAAAAGACATTGACCAAGCAACCCTATCGCCCCCTCCCCAGGCTGTATCTCCTTCAGCACATCAGTCCCATCAACCCTAAACCCCCTGCTTCCTCCCATCCCCAAGCGAGATCCACCCCCACCCCCAACCGAAACTCATCCCCAGCCCTAGCCCCCAAGACCCAGACCAATCCCATTCGCCAACCTTGCCTCCCCTAGCCTAGACCCATCTCCATGCAAGATTCACCCGTAGACCACCGCCTAACGCCCCCATACAACCACCCTATCCCCACACGAGCCTGCAAAAAGAGAGAGAGAGAGAGAGAGAGAGAGAGAGTATTTCAATTTGCTGTATTTTAATTTATTTTTCATTTTTATTTATTTTTAATGTACAAAATGACCATTTTGCTGTCATTTTTAATGGCAAATTGGATGAAATGTTGTGGATTTAAAGGGAGGGGGGAAATTGGCGAAAAAAAGAAGTTCATATCCCTAATTTTCTATATATATATATAAAAAAAAAGGATAGGGGGTAAATCAAAAGTTAGGTACAAATTCAGGGGGCAAATCACAAGTTAATCCTTATTTTAAACAAGTCTTACCAAACCAGGGACTGAACGTAGATTTGGCTAACCTGGGCAGAAGCCCAGGTGGCTTTTAAAATCCCAGCCCAAAAAAAATATTATAGCCCAGCCATCCAATTGAATATCCTACCCTTCCAAAGAATCCTTTGCTTGCACTGCCTTACACGTGGAGAATAGGAAAGCTGCAGCCTACAGCACATAGGAGAAAAAAAATAGAGAAAAAAGAGAATGCACACAGTCGATGGAAAAAAAGAAAGAAAAAAAGAAGAAATTGTTTAACTGTTTCTTAGAGTTGTCGACTTTGTCACCAAACTCATATTGCACCCTTGCACACGTAAAGAAACACTCTTGTTGTTGTTGCACTTGAAGGAAACATGCAACTAATGCTTGAGAAATGAACTTTAGCCACAACCTATACAACAAAAACATTCTAAATGGCGGATTCATTTTGTTTATACTAGTTTAACAAAACCTTTTTCATTTAAAACCAAGTATCTTAGCCTAATCTCTTTGAACACAAATAGAAAAGGGAAAAAGGGAATAGATCTTTACCCTTGATGACCTTTTTTTGATTGCTCAAGAATGAACACCTTTGTTGGAAATGCCTTTTCTTTCTCTTGATTTTGACTCCTTCACCTTAAGGCTCCAAGATTGGAGTCCTCTACCTCACCACACTAAATGCTCCTAGAGATGAAGAGAAGGCAATCAAGAAGTATGGATGCTAGTCTACTTCTTGATTGGACCAATTTTTGGTTTATGGAAGATGAAATATAAAGATGATCACTCATCAACCAAAGTAGGAAACCAAAAACCTTCCTAGGTTTTCTCCAACACTTAGCTTATATATGACAACACAAAAAGGCAATGGGTGGGTATTTGGGGCTCCATTTGGTCCATGGGTCATGTCATTTTATGCCAATTATCCCTTGGGCCCAATAGCCTTTTGGGCTATTTTATCAATTTTCTTTTAAATCATATTTAAACGCCCAATCCAATATTTCTATATGTCAATATTAATTTCATAATTAATCCTTTAATTATAATTTAACTATTAAATTATAATTATAATCTTACTTAATTGACCCGGTCGAACTATTTGACTTTGGTCAATTGCTCTAGTTGTACATGTTGACTTTTGACCGTTGACTTTGACATTTGACTATCAACCATTGACTTGTGTCTCCTTATTTCATTTATCCTCATTTGTACCTGTAATCACATTCTTTGGGTGCGTAGATCCGTAGGTTCCCTTTAGAAAGGTAGTGGGTTGACTCAACTCCTCAGAGATGATATACGAATTAAATTGCACAATTAAATTCTTCCTATTAATTAAGGTTAATTAAAACCTTTTAGGACATCCACAAACCATAGTTGTCGCATAGCAGCAAGTCACAGTTATCCGAGCTAAATGAGACGTTGTGAAAGAACCTATTCAAATTGGAATGACCGTGCAATTAAATCCTTCTCTTATGTCAATACTCCTTATTCACATTATTAGATCATGGAAGACGATTGTCAATATCCTAATGTGAATCATTCCTTTTATATGATTATCCTGGTAAGATTTGAAGACTTCTTCGTCAAGTCTTATCCACTACTCTGTGCAGAGATTTGACCAATCATATCTTGGAGTATTCTCTCCCCTTTCCTGAGAGTTGAGATTCCTTGTTGTACATTCATTTGCTTCCATAACTCTATTGAGAATCCTGATGAGCACCTTTAAGCTATGCCTAATTCAACATGACCATATAGAGCCCTTAAAGATTAACAACATAGCCACAAAACATCTATGATGCCTCAGGTCTAAGGATTAATTTGCACAATTGCAATTTATGAGTTCCAACTTGACATGTGAGTAAAGACTTCCATGTTGTAACTCATGTGTTGAATTGCGTTTAGTGTACTTTTTCTTCTACAAGCACCTACACACATATCGATGTATCTCCACACTTAATGACTTGAGATCTTGCCATTCCCTACATATATAGATGATATTGTGTGTACTGGTCTTTGCAGAATATTGACGCCCAATCAATATCTCTATGACCATGAACATATTCAAGATTTAGGGATGATGAGAAGTCTTCATGTATGCAATATCATTACATACCTCTCATATCCATTTGTGTATTCCTTGGACTATGGTTGTTCTACATATTGAAAGATAATATAGGATAATTTAATGTATAAAACAACCTTTCTTGCCCACTGATAACATAATATGTCTTTTATCAAAAATGTCCTTAACTCTAACTATCACATAATTAGTTGGCTTTAAGGGCATATTTCTAATAGCACTGACCTTCAAGGCTTAATTCAAGAAGCAAACCAAGCTCCTATATTTGTCAGGTACGGTAAGCTTCTTTCAATTTCTTGATGTTGAAATTTGAGATTTTTTTTGGATTTTATTAATTAGTATCAATTACAGATTTGCAATTGAGACTTATGATTTATTTATCAATTAGGGATTTACAATTGGAGCTTATCAGTTTCAATTTATGAGTTATGAATTATCAAATAGGATTTGTAATTGATTTTGGTGTTCTTGCTTATCCAATAGGTTATACTTTAACTTTATAATGTTGGATCATCATCCAAATCCTAAGAGATCAAAGACTATTTGGGATTTTTTATAAAGAAAGAACGAAGAATCAACTAGCATGCGTTCCAACCTTTCTCTACCTCCTCCAATTTGTGAGGAGCAACCTCATTATGAATCTCAAAGAGTTGAATATGAAAGTTTAAGAGCTGAGTCCCAAAGAGCCAATTTTGATCAAGAAGTTGATATCAATTCTCTTAGCGTGATCCAAGATTACGTCCTCAAATAGACACATTTCCGCCTAATCAACGTGATAATGTTCGAAGAGCATATATTCTCTTAGGACCATGTCAACCAAAAATAAAGGAATATCCATCCCACTTAGAAGGGAAACAAATGCGTCGATTTAATGGCAGTTGGTATAACCAATATCCTTGGCTTGAGTATTCTGTTCATAAGATAAGGTGTTTTGTTTTCCATGCTTTCTTTTTGATGTTGATCACTCACATATTCACTGGAGATGGATTTAGAAATTGGAGAAGAGTTGGTGGCAAAGAGTGCGCTTTCCTTTCTCATGTAGGCATTATAGATCACCACATCATTTTGCTATCCAAAAGTGGATGGATTTAAAGAACCTGACTCAACATATTGACAGAGTTGTGCAACCCCCACAAGAAGTTGCGAAAAATAGGTTGAGGTTTACAACCACAATAGAGGCCATTAGATATCTAGCAAATCAAGGAATGGCTTTTAGAGGTGATGATGAATCTCATGACTCCTCTAATCGGGGTAATTTTATTGAGTTGGTAAAGGCTTTTGCAAGAATGAACGAAGAAGTTGAAAAAGTTGTGTTACAAAATGCTCCTCTAAATGCCCAATATATTTCACATAAGATACAAAAGGAGATCCTAAATATCTATGCTAACCAAGTGAGGAAGAGGATATGCGATGAAATTGGGGAAGATATGAAATTTTGTATTCCGTTGATGAAGCACTTGACGATTCTAAAAAGGAACAAATGGCTATTATCATAAGGTTTGTTAGTTGTGATGGGCATATTCGAGAAAGGTTTTTTGATATTGTGAGTGTTCATGACACTAATTCCTCAACTGTTAAAAGTGATATTTGTAAAGTGTTTAGTAAGCATAGTCTTTTAGTAAGCAATATGCATGGTCAAGGATATGATGGTGCTAGCAATATGCTTGATGAATGGAGTGGCTTACAAGCATTATTTCTCAATGATTGTTCAAATGCATATTATATTCATTGCTTTGCTCATCCCCTTCAATTAGCTTTAAACGCGGCTGCTAAAGAGGTAGGACTTGTTTGGAGATTTTTTTCAATGTTAAATAACATTGTGAATTTTGTTTGTATGATCATTTTGTGAAAAATATGAAATTAGTATGCCTGATATGGGTGCCCGTCATACAATGGGCACTTGGGTGTTCTTGTCAACAAAAAGATTGTATCACAGTGGGCCATTATTATCATATGAATTTACTTAATGAGGTAATAGATTATCAGTTGGGGGAGTTAAATACTAGATTTCCATATGAAACTATGGAACTCCTTTGTCTTAGCTCATCATTGGATTCCCATGATGATTTCAAACGATTTAATATTGATGATATGTACACTCTTGCTGATAAATTTTATCCTCAAGAGTTCACTCCTGTTCACCCGTTTTGATTAGTTTCCTGAGATGGAAAGGGTAAAGTTCCCCATTAATCCAAAAACCAAAGTTTGGTCAGTGAACTAACTTTCTTTGTGTGTTCAGCGTGCCACTGTTAGCAATTTTTAAATTCTAACAGACTTAGAAAGAATAACTTGCGCCCCAAGCTATTGACTTTGAACAAACGATTGTGAATTTGGGTGAGGAATATCTCCCAAGTAAGTTCTTTTCTATGCCTTAGACTGGTAAGGACTTCATAATTTATCTCAGTATAAAAATCGGTAGTTCCTGGCCAGAATGGATGAAGACAGAATGGATTGATTTAAGGGCAGAACTCCCTTGTTACAGGCAGAACTCAAATGTTTTCAGGCAGAACTCCTTTTTACAGGCAGAACTCCTTCTTACAAGACTCAAAAGGGGGAAAATTGACTATATAAAGATGAAAATGAGGGCTGGGGTTCCATTTCTGCTTGGCAGTTGTCTCTCTTCTCGGCTGGACCTGGATGTACCTCGCTGGGACCGGACGTGCCTGTGCCTGGATTGGACGTGCCTGTGCCTGGACTGGACTTCAAACAGCTTTTACTGAAAAGTTTTGGCTGCAAATTCGATACCAAAGCTTGAGTTTGGGAGAGCTTTAATCTATTTCAAGCCCTGGGAGGCTTTTGGATGGGACAAAGCTGGGATTTATCCAGTCTGGAGAGGGCAGAAGTGGCTGGACTTGAGCTAGAATCTCTCCTGGGACACCTGTGCTGCTTCAGCCAGAGCTTTTCATAAATTTGTTGAGGTTTTCGTATTTGAGAAAACTCAAACTCTGCTTGTAACGAGAGAAGTCTCGCTGTTTCTATCTTGTGAACAAGATGGTTCTGCAAGCTTGCCGGGAAGCTTTTGAGATTGGAATGCTTCAGACTGTGAGTCCGTCTGGAAATCTGCTTGTGATCAAGTGATCATTCTGAGTGTTTGTCTTTTGACTGAGTTTTTGGTTGGGTTGGTTGGATGTCTTTTTGTTGTCGTCCTCTCTGGTATTTATAGGAGATGTTTTCCTGTGGGGCTTTTCTATATTTTAATAATTGGTGGCAAGAAAAAACTCAGCAGATCTTTTAAAAAGAAAAAATAAAGGAGTTCCATCCTTGTTCTCGCGACCAGGCACTCCACTGAAGTGAATATTCCCTTGTGTTTTGATGGGTTGCCATGCTTGTCTCCCATCTTTCGCGAGTTCCAGTTTTGATCAACTCCCCGTTTTCCCGCTTCTCTTCCCTTCAGGAAAGAGAGTCTGCTTAACTCTTAAAATAGTGTTTATCAAAAATATCAGAATATCCTTAGATAAACTATCCTCTGGCCGCAGAAAATGTTTCAGAAGCGCTCTGTTTTATTCCTGTTCATGGGCACGGTCCTTTTTAATCGAGATTGTCGAAATATTGTCCAGCCCATCTCTTTTTGGCTTGGAATTGTTTTGGTCTTTTTGCGGCCCAGCCCTCTTCAACGTTCTTTGGGCCACGTGACATTGGCCTGCTTGCATCACTTATTGGGCTGGATATGCTGATGGGCTGACTTTAATGGCCCATGATCATGGGCTTTTATTTTTTGGCCTGGGTGCGCCAATTTTAGGCCCAAACAATGCCCCCATTAAGTCTGAATTGTTGTTTGAACGGTTTTAGACTTAATGATTTTGCCATTAAATTGCGCGCTGAAATAAAACGTCCCCTGCCCGCCACGTCGTCCACCACGAACTAGGCTTCGTGGGAAACTGTTCAGTTACTAGCTAGTTACGGGCTGGTCACTGCCAGCTTTCAGGCGTCTTGTCTTCCCACGATTTCGAGTCTTTAAAAGAAATTTGAAACTCTCAGCTCCTGTTCATCTCGAAACCCTTGCCTCCTGAGCCTTTGCTTCTTTCCCAAAATTTCAGAACCCTTCCCACCAAAACTCTTCTTTGATCAATTCTTAGTTCCTTTTGAAACCTCCAGAAGAATGTCTTCTCCAAAAGTTCGTGCTCGCGGTTCCTCTTCCTCTTCAGTTCCTCCTCGATTACATTCCTGGGGCTGGAGTCGATGCTCATGCCATGGAGGTTCGAAGAGGCTTCATCCCTTTGTTCAGAAGAATCTGGATGAAAGCGTCCTTCATTTATTTGAGAGCACTCTGATTCTGGGGCCTCGGTGGTTTGGTTCTCTCCGGCTGAAATAGCAGAACTAATCCAGGAAGGATGCTGAAGCACCTCTGTGTTATCAAAGGACCTCTGCCCTCTCTTCCTATTCCTGGGTCAGCAAGAATTTGAGCCGCTCGTTCCCGTCCAGCGAAGTGAGGAACTGTCCCGTGAAGTGGTCATGCTGGATTGACAAACTTCTCCCAGAATTCGGAGCTCATTGGAAGAGGGCAGGAATTTATGATGCAATTCTGCTGTCCAGCAGTCCCATTAACCGGGATGAGAATCTGCTTGCTGCTGCCCTTTGTTTCTGGAATTCTGCCAGCAACACATTCGATTTCCGGGTGGGTCCAATGGCGCCAATCCTCCTGGACATGGCTTAGATTTTTGGGTTCAGACCCCATGGAAGACCCTGTTGATGCTGTTGGTGATTATCACCGGAAGAGGAATCAGGAGAAGCTGACCAAGCCTTTCACCATTTCTCCTCCTGCCATCAACCAGAGCTGCTCCTTTTCCAATTACTTGAAGAAATTCAGTGTGGAGGAGGACAAGGATCAGCAACATATGTTGTTCCTTCTGTCCTGGCTGAATAGGTTTGTCTTCCCAAACCGCTCTTCCTATTTGCTGCTTGAGTATAGGCACTTGGCGGAAGCCTTGCACAATCATAGAGACGTTGGGCTTGGACCGTCAGTTCTGGCTCATCTATTCAAGAATCTACACACTGCCACCATGGAGAGTCCTCTGAATTTATCTGCTCCTGGCTCATTCTGGATGATTCAAGTCTGGCTGCAGGTGTATTTTCCGGAATTCCGGTTCCCTGACCTTGTTCTGCCTGAAAATCAGGTCCTGGCTCTTCCTCTTATGTCGCAGAAGTGCCCAAGCGCTCTATCGAGGAGTACCTGATGTGGTTCAGGCACTGTTCCAGCGTTCCGCAGCTCAGTGGCAAGTGGTGATCAGAAGAACCTATCCTTGGTTCCAGCCTGGGCATCGGCTTTTTGAAAGGGAGCCAGAAGATGAAGCTGCCAGAACTGAATTCAGGAAGATCTTCATGAGCGTATCTCTCGCTGAGGGATCTGCCCTACGGAGGTGGGAAGCCTCCAAGTTATCATTTGGGGGCGGAAATCTACCATCCCAACTTCTGCGCAAGACGGCTCGGCTGTCCAGGTCATTCCATTCAAATATTCCAGAAGTTGTAATCGGGCTTTTTCCTGGAGAGATTCAAACAGCCTGGAGGTGCACAAGGATACTCGTCTGCAGTAAATAAAATAAATAATAGTCTGGATGAACCTTATCCATCCTGGGAGCTTAACTCATCCAGTTCTGCCGATTTTGATGCCTGGTGGAAGGCCAGATTCGGGGGATGCCTGCTTCGGCTGCTCCAGTCAAAGTGCTTTTTGATGGCTGGACCTGTGGCAATGTGTTTGGAGATGTAGAGGCCAGAAAATTCACAGTCAATACCATCCAAGACACCAATGATCAAATTATAGAAGGTAACTTCTTCAATCTGTCTGTATTTTCTTGTTCTGTTGTCTACGTTTGTCTGATGCAACAAATCTTCCTGTATCAGATCCCTCAATGAAGAACATCATCAGTGAACAAACGGTTCAGGCTGGAGCAATGTTTGGTAAGCCTTGATTTACCCTTTTGCTTCCGTTTTCTGTGCGCGGATTCAATTCTGACTTTATATTTCCCTCATGCAGTTAGTTCTGTCATTGCCGCTGGTGATCTGGAGCCCCCATCTGGCGATGACGAGGATGAGATTTGGCAGAACAAACAGCGCTGAGGCTGGCCCTACCTGCTGGCCGGAAAAGGAAAGGAAGTACTCCTCGCAGGGCAACGTTGTCCAACCTGAAGCTTCTGGTATGGTTCCTGTATTCAGATTTTATTTCCCTCTGACCTGTTCTGCCTTGCCTCTTCTTCTAATACTTGTTCGTTCTGTGCAGCTGAAAGTCCTCCTGCTCCCCCTCTCATTAGGTCTAAAAGACTTAGGAAGAGGAGTGGAGCGGCAGCTGGTGGGGCTGCCGCTATTCCAGCCGAGGCCGCTGAGTCTGATGATGATGAGCTGGAAGAGGCTTTCAGAGCGTTGAGCAGGAGAAAGGCCAGGGCAGGAGATGAGACAGAAACCTGCTCGAAGGGAAAAAAAATTGAAGAAGAAGTGAGGCCCTCATTTTGGTTGTGTGATCATGTTTCTTTTTATTTTTACTTTTCAATTCCTGACTTATGTTTGCTCTTGCTAGGAGGAAATTCCAGCTGAAGTAATAGCAGAGAGCATCGCCTTGGCTCAAAAGCAACGTGCTATGGCCCGGACAGAACTGGACTAGCTCGGAACTGGCCGCTTTTGAAGATTCGGAGGCTGAACATTCCACTGCAGTTCCAGCCTCTGATGAGCAGCCAGCAGAGCTCTCTGTTTCAGGATTAGGGGAACAAGCAGAAGCTCCTGCGGCGGTCTAGTCAGTTCGCCTGTATTTGAACCTCCAGCACGGGCAGAAACCCTTGTCGAGGTTAAGCAGAACAAGCGACATTTGGGTCTGGGGACCAGATAGAGGTTTTGGTAGCATCGGAACCTGTGGAAGGGGAGAACTTTTGGTTACGACCCAGAGCCAGAAGTAGAATTAACTGCGCTGCTTCTGAAACCATGGTAAATCCCTGTCACCCTTATACTTATTCATTCTCGCACTATTATCCTGTCCTTGTTTCCCTTTTAACTTTTATCTCTTCCAGGTGGAAGTGCCCAGAACTGCAGGGGCCGTGGCGGTGGTAGTCAGTCCCTTGAAGCCTGTTCTCGCAGCTGTAAGCATTATAATGTCATGAACCCTTCTTTCATTTCTGTCCCTTTGCTAATTCACAATTTTGATTCTCCAGATGCCTATCCGGTCCCGTGCTGTCTCAACCATCACAACCTCCCTTGCTGACCCAGAATTGGCTGAATTCGAGGCTATGGACTTGGACGCTCGGCTGGACAGGGCTGGAGAAGCTCAGTCTCCTCCAGCAAGGCTAAACTCAAGGCAGTGGATGAGGCCATAGAAAGAGTGAAGATTTGGCAGTCTCCTACGAGCTGGAGCTGGATGAAAATCGAGGGCTGCTGAGCAATTGATGAAAGATCTGGATCTCCTCATAGGCAGAACATGGCTCCCAAGCCCATCCTTGAAATAAGTCTGAATCTGGCCAGAGATGTGCTCAACCTTCATGGTCGTTATGAGGATCTCAAACCTTCCTTCAAGACCTCTGAACTCTGCAAGGCTACTCATGATGCCAACTTGGCTGACTATACAAAACAAAAGGCAGAACTGGATCAGATGGTTGTGGGGTACAAAAAGGCCAAGGCTCCTGCGGATCAGGCTGGAGAGAGCGGTCGAGGAACTTCAGAAACAACTGGCAGCTGAAAGGGAGGTGGAGCGCAAGCTGAGTGCTGGACTGAGTTCTAAGACCAAGGCTACCTTCCTTGTGCAAAGCATGGTTTCAGCTTCCAGGCCGGCTTTGGAAATTGCAGAAGCTTCGATCCATCAAGGGGTGCTGCTTCAAAAGGAGCTTTCTATTAAGAAGACCAGCCTCAGGAGACACTCAAAAAACTAGGTTTTTAGGATTTTCGAGATTTGTAATGAACCAAATGGTCACTAAGGTGACTTTAATAAAAGTTTATTTATTTTTGTGGAATTCTGATTTTTTCTGGATGAACTGAAAACTTGGAAAGTTATACTAACAGACAAGAATTAAAACTGAAACAAAATCAAACGATAGTTTCAAACTGTTGCCTTTCTATCCCAGGATCCGTCTTTACAGCCTGTGAATCACACATGGTTGGATAGAATTTCTTTAGCCATTTGCCATTAATTGGTGCAGCATGGACCTCTCCATTCCGATCCTGTAGTCTGTATGCCCCTACTCCCAGGACTTGACTAATTATGAAAGGTCCTTCCCACGTTGGTGACCACTTTCCATAACCAGCTATATGTGTTCCGAGGGGAGAACTGCTCTCCAGACTATTTCCCCTTCCTCAAAAATCTTACTTTTGACTCTCTTGTTGTATGCTCTTGACACAGCCTGCTTTCCTGCTAAGAGTTTGTTGAGGGTATCAATTCTGCTGTCATCCAGTCCTTCCAGTTCTAATAACATGGCCTGGTTGTAGTCCTCTCCAACCAATTCGTGTTGGTGGGCAATCCTGAGGGATTGGACTGCTATTTCCATAGGCAGAATTGCATCATGGCCATAAGTCAAAGCATATGGAGTCATACCAGTTGCCTCCCTTTTTGAAGTTCTGTATGCCCATAAGGTTTCTGAAAGCTTGTCATGCCATTGCTTTGGATTTTTCTCAAGCATTTTCCTGATGATATTGATTATTATTTTGTTGCTTGATTCTGCCTGTCCATTGGCCTGAGCATAGTAAGGAGTAGACTGGAGTAGTTTAAATTTGAATGTTTCTGCCATATCTAGCATATCTCTAGATATGAAAGAAGATCCCTGTCGGTGGTAATTGATTCTGGAATGCCAAATCTCTGTATGATCTGTTCTTCTATGAAAGTGATGATTTCTTGAGATGTGGTAGATTTAACAGGCTTGGCCTCCACCCATTTGGTAAAATAATCCGTGGCCACAATGATGAAACAATGCTGCGACTGCGGCTGGATATATCTTTCCAATGAGGTCCATTGCCCATCCTCTGAATGGCCAAGGCTTGACTACTGGATTCATAGGAACCGAAGGAACCTGCTGGATTGGTCCATGTCTTTGACAAGCCTCACATCCCTTGGAATAATCGATGCAGTCTTTCATCATGGTCGGCCAGAAATAGCCATACCTTCTGATCAGCCAACACATTTTCCTTCCGCCTTGGTGAGCTCCACATATCCCTTCATGAGTTTCTCCCATGACCTTCATGTATTCCTTCTTTCCCAGGCATCTTAACAATACCTCATCCTTGCTTTTCCGGACCAGCTCCTCATTCCACATGAGGTAGTTTGAAGCCATGATTCTGACTCTCTTCTCAGAGGGCGGAATCGGATACTGCAAGTAGTTCATAATGGGGGCCCTCCAATCATCCTCGGTGATTGTGGCAGAATTGACATCTATCTCCATTCCTCTAGCCAGAACCGATGGCAGGCTCTTTTTCCCTACTTTGAGAATTCTTTGGACACAGTCTTCAGGGATTTGTATTCCCTAGCTATTTGAGCCAGTTCATTGGCTGCGAAGTTCTTTTCTCTTGGGATGTGTTCCCAAGTGGCTTCCCTGAATTCTGTCAACAGGATTCCTAGCTGCTACCAAATAGACAGCTAGATCAGGGTTCAAACATTTGTATTCTCCAGCAATCTGTTTCAGAACAAGCATAGAGTCTCCCAAAATTTCCACAGACTGGACCCCAGCTCTACCAACATTTCAAGGCCAATGATTAGAGCTTCATATTCAGCTCTGTTATTGGTGCATTGAAAGTCCAACTGAAAAGAATAACAATGTCTAACTCCCAAAGGTTCTTCTAGAACAATTCCTACTCGGAGGTTAAGTGAGTTTTTGATCCATCAAAGTCCAGCTTCCATGGCGTGAGATGAATTGAATAAATGGGATTGTTAAGGCAAACATGAGCCCTTGTCAGGAGATCTGCGCTTGCTATATCCAAAGAGTCCATATTCTCAATTTCTTCTCCTGGATGATCTGCGAGGAAATCTGCTACAGCTTGCCCTTTGACAGCTTTCTGAGGAACGTATCTGAAAGCAAATTTCGTTAACGCCAGGGTCCATTTTCCAATTCTGCCTCTTAACATTGGCCTTGTCAGCATGTATTTGATCAGGTCTGTTCTGGCAATGATGTAGATGGTAAATGGTAACATGTAGTGTCTGAGTTTTACAGCAGTGAAGTATAAGGCCAGACAAAGCCTTTCAATCGCAGAATAGTTCCTTTCTACTTCTGCAGAGTTCTGCTAGATTGTAGACTGCTTGTTCCTTCCCTTCCTTGTTATCTTGAGCTAACAAGCTCCCCACAGATGTTTTTGATGCGGATATATAGAGCTTAAGTGGTCTGCCCTTCTTTGGTGGGGACAGAGCTGGCGGATTGGAGAGATAATGTTTGATTTCTTCAAAAGCTCGTTGGTGTTGTTCTTCCCACTTGAAAGTCTGTTCCTGCTTTAGCTTTAACAAAGAAGAGAAGGGCTGAATTTTTCCCGCAGAATTGGATATGAATCTTCTTAAGAAATTAATTTTCCCAAGAAGACTTTGCAGTTCTTTCTTGTTCCGAGGTGGCTGAGCCTCTATGATGGACTTGGTTTTATTTTTGTCAACTTCTATGCCTCTTTGATGTACCAAAAATCCCAAAAAGTTTCCTGCCTGTACTCCAAAAACACATTTCTTAGGGTTCATTTTTAATTTGTGTTGCCTCATCCTTAGAAATGCCTTTCTTAGGTTTGATACATGATTTTCTGACTGGGGACTTGATCACCACATCATCTATATATACTTCCAGAGAATGTCCTATCATATCGTGGAAAACAGAATTCATTGCTCTTTGATAAGTGGCTCCTTCGTTTCTTAAGCCAAAAGGCATTACAGTATATTCAAAAGCACCTATATGCCCTGGACACATGAAGGCTGTCTTGTGGATATCTTCTTCCTGCCACCATAATCTGATTGTATCCTGCGTTGCCGTCCATGAAAGATAACATCTGGTGGTGAGCAGCTCCATCTACTAGCATATCTGCCATTGGCATCGGATATTCATCCTTGGGGGATGCTTCATTTAGATTTCTGTAGTCCACACATATCCTGACTGCCCCTGTCTTTCTCTTCAAAATTGGCACGATATTAGCTAGCCAGTCTGTGTAAATGGCCGGCCTGATGAACCCTGCCTTGAGCAATCTCTCTATCTCTTCTTTGACAGTTCTGTCTCCATAGACATTCTTCTTCTGGCCTGTTTCACTGGAAGGTAGCCTTCTTTGATAGGCAGTTTGTGTTCAACCAATCCTCTGTCCAGTCGGGCATCTCGTGATAATGCCAAGCAAAACAATCCTTGAAATCATGCAAAAGTGCGATGATCTCACTCTTGAGTGGTTCTTCTAACAGTGCGCTGATGAAAGTAGGTCTTGGGTCCTCTTCTGTCCCTAGATTGATCTCCTGTAAAGGATCCTCTACTTCTGGCAAGGAGTCATCTAGTGCTGCTGGTGCGAAATCCAATATCTCCTCCTGTAAACTTCCTTCCTGTTCTTCAAAGCTCTCATGCGTGAATTCTGCCATGTTAATGGCTGGATCCTGCGCAATAAGCTTCCTTTCTTCCCAGTATACCAACAATCTTTTTGTAATGGATCGGATTGTTGCAGCTCGATCCTTTTCCTGTTGATTGGGACTAAACATTGGAGTTCTGCAGGTTGAGAACAAAAGGTCTATTCCAGTCTTCTAGAGAACTGGCCAGGACCGTCTTCAATGAGCCTTTGGGCCGTGACACCGTGAGGGCGGCCGCCATGAAAAGGTCATCATGATAATACCTTGCTTCAAAGCACATGGCAGAAGGCAGAAATGGCTGTGGATCGGCCTCTACCATCTCCATGTATCCTTCCTCATGCCAAAGGGCTAGTTGCTGGTGTAGAGTAGAGGGAATGCAAAGGCTTTGATGAATCCAGTCTCTTCCGAGCAATGCATTGTAGGTAGTGGAAGTAGTGTCTACCACAAAGAATGCAATCTTCAGCTTTTTGGTTCCAACAATGACATCCACGTCCAGGAATTCCATGAGTTTTAGTGATGCCTCCCGCAAAATTGGTGACGGTCAAACGGGTTGGAATAAGATCCTTCTCTGTTCTGGCCATTTTACTCAATAGTCTGTGTGGTAAAACATTAATGGCTGCGCCTCCATCTACCATTACCTTGGAAATAGGAATTCCTCCAAAGTTTGCAAGTGATGAATAGAGGTCTGAGGTGGTTAGCCATTTCCTTGGTTGGTATGGAGAAACAAAGCTGTTCTGCAAATGATTTCATGGCGGTTCCATCCGTTCTGGCAGCAAGTAGTTGTTGTTCTGGCACTTCTTCTACTTCCGCCAGTCTGCACTCAAAGTTCTCTTGTGAGAACACGTCTCCCTCCAAGGTACTTCCCTGTCCTTCTCCTGCGTTGAATTTTTCTGATAAGATGAACACCATATTGATGCCTAGATCACCTTGTAACAAGTCCTCTAATTCTGCACCAAAATCTTCGGTTTCTTCATCTAAATCTTCATCATACTCCATCTCTTCTGTCCAATCCTCTTGCTCTCCTGCCTCAAGAAAACCAGTTTGATCCTCCGTAGATGGTTCATAATCCAACTGTTCCTCCTCGTTCTCTTCAGCCCAACTCCTGGTCCCTCTCTGGACCAGATTTGGGTCCAGCTTGTGCTTGTGGACGCTTAAGTTGATCGACTGAGGGTGAGTTTGAAAGGACGGAGGGCTCGCCTGAAGGTTCTATCTTTTCCTGCTTTTGTGGCTCAGGTTCTGTTTGTTCTGCCTGAGGAGCTGTTTTTGTCTCTTCCTTTCCCTCTGGCAGAATTCGACTCTGCTAGTACCCTGTGCAGCTCTCCTGTCTCTAAGGAAGGTGGAATATTGTTTCTGGATTCTTTCTCTTCTGAGTTCTGCTCAGTTCCAAGGTTGGTCTACCGCTTTTCCCAACGGAATACCATCTTCCTTTTATGATAGTTGCCAAAGGTTTGTCGTTTCCCGACATGTTGATTGGTGTCTCCTCCTTAGGCTGCTCTGGCACCCCTTCCGTTGTGCTCGAATCGGTCTAAGGTAATCCCTTTGTCTGATTTCCGTTTCTGGGAGGGGTTGTAGCTAGGTCTTGCCGGTGTGACGCTCTAATCCGGTCAAACACACTGGGTATGGGCTGCTTCTGCCTGTCCAGAGTTACTTCCAACTCACATTCGCACTTGCATTTACTGCATAATACTATCCTAGCCGAGATGGTTGCCTTTGGCCTCCGGAAGTCCTCCTTTGCTGTTCTCTCGCTTCTCCTGGAACTGGCATTTTCCCTTCGCTCTGGCCAATTTAAGTTGACCATGTTAACTTGAGGCTGGGGAAAATGATTTGTCGTAACTGAAGGAGGTTTCTCTCCAAGCTTCAATCTCCCTGCAGTTATTCCCTCCTATATGACATCTCTGAAAACGACACAACTGTTGGTGGAGTGATTCCAGGAGTTGTGCCATCTGCAATATTGTCTACCCTTGAGCTCCTCTGGTTTGGGCAACTTATGAGGCATCTCTATTGCCTTCTGTGCCAGCATCTCGTCAAACAAAGCATCAACTTTGGTCAAATGGAAAGAGTAGACATTGTTCTGTGTTGGTTTGTTTGAACGAACCCTCCTGTGAATGGTGGTGGCTTCTGGTCCTTTGGTGGCTTTATGAGAGTTTTGCAGCTGATGGGATGTTTTAATTTTGCCATTTCTACCACTTGCAACCTCTCTTTCCTCCGAGTCATCCGTATCTTCTTCAGTCTCTACTTCAATCAAATGGACTGAAGAAGAAGGGGTCTTGTAGTACGTGCCTTTGGAAGAGTTTCTCTTTTGCTGTTCTTCTCTCAACAGTTCCTCATATTTAGATGCCTTGTCTCCAGTTCTGCCAGATCTCCGAACAGCATCCCATCGAATCTTTTCCTCAAAGAAATCTTAAGGGCGGTTTGAGCCATCTGAATGAAATGTCTCTCTTCCATAGGGATTCGGCATTTCATCTTGAGCTTCCTGAATCTGGTTATGAAATCCTGGGCGGGCTCATCTTCACTTTGCTTAAGAGCTGCAAGAGACTGATGGTGACTTCTGGCTTGGATCCTGACATAATAATCATGGAAAACGTTTTCCATTTGCTCCAAGGTCTAACAGGAATTGGCTGGAGGCTGGTATACCAGGTGAAAGCCTTCCGGAAAGAGAATTTCCAAAAAGCCTTAGCTTTAACAGGGGATTGTTCTCTATGGCTATGCACTGGACAGAAAATCTGCCTATGTGCTCAACCGACGAAGCATGGGGGTCTTCTCCATTGAACAAAGTGAAGTTTGGTACTTTGAAACCCGGGGGTAGAGGAATCTGATCTATATAAGCCGGGTATGGCTTTCTATAGGTTGGCCTTTCTCCTCTTCTGGCTTCTGGCTCCATCATTTCCCTGATCATCCTCTGTAATGCCCCACGTCGTTTAAAGCATTGCAGGGTGTGGAATTCGTCCCGCTCTGGGTGGTCGTGGTCAAACCTGTGCTCTCCCTCTGTATGGTCCTGGGCAGACCTTCTTCCCTGCTCTTCTTCCTCCTCTTCAACTTCTGGATGGTTCCTCCAGTTTGCCCCTGGTCTGTTTCTGTCATTATTAGCAAAAGGGTTAATTCCCCCTCTGCCTCTTCTGCCCCTTGCTAATGGAGGAAATGGATTGGGATCCATTCTCCTTGGTCTATAGGGTGGCACAACTGGTGCCTCAGGCAGAAGTGGCAGTGGTTGATCTCGCGTAACCACAGGAGGTGGAGCGGGCGGTTCTGGCTCGATTCTGGGAGCCTGAACCGGTGCAAGACTTCTGGCCTGACTGGAGCCTCGTGTTCTTGGACGAGAAGGGCTCTTCCCCTCTGTCCAGTCTGGATTTCATCGGGTCCTGGTATTCCAGCTATCTGCGCAATAAGAGGATTCTCTTGATGTGGCCATGCTAGTCCTGATGGAGCACCGAAGGGAAGGTCCAGCGCTGAATCACAGGCATCAGGATTTGGAATTCTGGCCATGGCGGCCTCTCGGTCTTTCCTCGAACTGCCTGTTAACTTTCCATTGCATCATGGCTGTTATAGTATTTAAAGACTCCTGACTCCTTTGTGTCGTAGCTTCCTGTCGGAACACAGCTTCGTGTATTTGATTTAGCCTCCTGGAACCAGTTCTGGAACGCCTCTTCCTGTCCTGCCATGGGCTGACTGCCCGCATCGCTTTCTTCTGATTCTGGTCCTTCTTGGAAGGCTGCTTGGTCTCGCTCCATCGTGCGACGTAGATTCTGGCTAGAACTTCCAATGTACATGTACTTTCAAAGTGTGACAGAAAGTATACACTGAGAAGTCCCACTGGGCGTGCCAAATTGTTCACCCGTTTTGATTAGTTTCCTGAGATGGAAAGGGTAAAGTTCCCCATTAATCCAAAAACCAAAGTTTGGTCAGTGAACTAACTTTCTTTGTGTGTGTCAGCGTGCCACTGTTAGCAATTTTTAAATTCTAACAGACTTAGAAAAAGAATAACTTGCGCCCCAAGCTATTGACTTTGAACAAACGATTGTGAATTTGGGTGAGGAATATCTCCCAAGTAAGTTCTTTTCTATGCCTTAGACTGGTAAGGACTTCATAATTTATCTCAGTATAAAAATCGGTAGTTCTGGCCAGAATGGATGAAGACAGAATGGATTGATTTCGGGCAGAACTCCCTTGTTACAGGCAGAACTCAAATGTTTTCAGGCAGAACTCCTTTTTCCAGGCAGAACTCCTTCTTACAAGACTCAAAAGGGGGAAAATTGACTATATAAAGATGAAAAGGAGGGCTGGGGTTCCATTTCTGCTTGGGAAGTTGTCTCTCGTTCTCGGCTGGCTGGATGTACCTCGCTGGACCGGACGTGCCTGTGCTGGATTGGACGTGCCTGTGCTGGACCTGGACTTCAAACAGCTTTTCCTGAAAAGTTTTGGCTGCAAATCGATACCAAAGCTTGAGTTTGGCAGAGCTTTAATCTATTTCAAGCCCTGGGAGGCTTTTGGATGGGCAGAACTGGGATTTATCCAGTCTGGAGAGGGCAGAAGTGGCTGGACTTGAGCTAGAATCTGTCCTGGGACACCTGTGCTGCTTCAGCCAGAGCTTTTCATAAATTTGTTGAGGTTTTCGTATTTGAGAAAACTCAAACTCTGCTTGTAACGAGAGAAGTCTCGCTGTTGCTATCTTGTGAACAAGATGGTTCTGCAAGCTGCCGGGAAGCTTTTGAGATTGGAATGCTTCAGACGTCAGTCCGTCTCTGGAAACCTGCTTGTGATCAAGTGATCATTCTGAGTGTTTGTCTTTTGACTGAGTTTTTGGTTGGGTTGGTTGGATGTCTTTGTTGTTTGTCCTCTCTGGTATTTATAGGAGATGTTTTCCTGTGGGGCTTTTCTATCTTTTAATAATGGGTGGCAAGAAAAAACTCAGGCAGATCTTTTAAAAAGAAAAAATAAAGGAGTTCCATCCTTGTTCTCGCGACCAGGCACTCCACTGAAGTGAATATTCCCTTGTGTTTTGATGGGTCGCCATGCTTGTCCCCCATCTTTCGCGAGTTCCAGTTTCGATCAACTCCCCGTTTCCCGCTTCTCTTCCCTTCACAGAAAAGAGTCTGCTTAACTCTTAAAATAGTGTTTATCAAAAATATCAGAATATCCTTAGATAAACTATCCTCTGGTCGCAGAAAATGTTTCAGAAGCGCTCTGTTTTATTCCTGTTCATGAGCACGGTCCTTTTTAATCGAGATTGTCGAAATATTGTCAAGCCCATCTCTTTTTGGCTTGGAATTGTTTTGGTCTTTTTGCGGCCCAGCCCTCTTCAACGTTCTTTGGGCCACGTGACATTGGCCTGCTTGCATCATTTATTGGGCTGGATATGCTGATGGGCTGACTTTAATGGCCCATGATCATGGGCTTTTATTTTTTGGCCTGGGTGCGCCAATTTTAGGCCCAAACAACTACAACTGAGTTGCAGGCTTTAAATCAACAACTGGGATTTTATAAGATTGATATGGATCACAATCGATCCAACCTTCAAGAATCTTGATTCCATTCCTATATTACTTGAGCGCTTAGTGGAAACAAGACTAGCACAGACCTACTATTTGATTGATAGATTGATTCGTTTGGTGCTAACTCTTCCTGTTTCTACAGCAATAATAGAACATGCATTTTCTTGTATGAGACTTATCAAAAATTGGTTTCGCAACAAGATATGTGATGACTTTCTTGCTGATTATATGTTACTTCACATTGAAAGAGAATTTGCTGATAATATAGATAATGAATCGATAATTAATGATTTTAATTCTATGAAGACTCGAAGGGTGCAACTTATATAGTGTTATTTGAGGGTAAGGCTCATTATGTCACCCCATGAGTAGGTGTATTATTAATTTTTTGTTATCAATGAAATTACATCGTACTATCGAGTTTTTCTATATACTTATTATGTTTATATATAAGGTAAATTTAGACCAGTCAAGTTTGAAATCCTAGTCCATCCTGCACCAAACGCACCTTCCCGTCTTTTGCTATATCTCAATTTCAACTGTTCCTAAGTGTGAGTTGTATGTTATGTATAACATGTAGATAAATTACCCTTTAAACATATGGATATGTAATTCTGGGATTAATTAAAATGACCATACTTTAATTTATTTATATTCTTGATATTCTTGATCTTGCCATGAATGTAAGTAAAGATTTCTCAATCTCACCTCTTCGTTCAGGTAAACAACCTAAATTAGTCCAACACACAAACACAATATCCTTGTATTAAATTAGCAAATAATGATTCTTTCAGATAAATGAGTTCTTATGAACCAAAGAATTCAACTTTCGAACCACAAAAAATTTCCAAGAGTAGACGAGAGGTATAGATAGAAAAATATAAATATGAGGATGCTTGCGGTGGCGATGGTTTTGTTAATTAGGTTTTTGCAAGTTGAGGTGCAAGCCAAAGATCCCATCCCTCCTTCCTCTAATTTCCAACAACATAACAATGATAATGGTTATGGTCAAAGCCAGGATTCGATGAGAAATATTCATGCCATAAGCTGGAAATGCTTCGAAAAAGTAATTGTGATGCTTACGTGATTGCTTTGAGCTATGCCTATGTGCTCACCGTACCTGGTAAAGGCGTATTATTGGTCCTCTCTCACATAGCTAATGAATCTCATATGCTTAGTTTTGTATGTTCTTTTAAATTCTCGATGTTCATATCCGCATGCTTGAATGAGAATGAAGTTCATGTTCAAATTACCCGTTACTTGTGGTGTTTTCTCTTTCGCCAAAAATGGAACAGGGTCTAGTTTATTGGGTGGGATGTTTCACATTTGGGGCATGTTCTTGTTGAAGTGGATCGACATTCTATTAAGAAGAAGCTTGATGCGGAAATATTACTTGTATAAATATGTTGTAATCAATAAAAACTGATACTAGTTGAAAACCCAGAAAATTATCTGCTCTCATTTTCATATTCTCTTATATTTTCATATTCTAACTTCTCATGTTTTAGCATGGTATCAGAGCCTAATGGCTAATCCTTAAGATCCTCTGCCAAATTGAGAGTCGTTGGCGTATCTTCATGTTGCCGTAAATTCTCTTGTTTCTCCTCTCCTCTATAATCAACATTTTTTTCTTTCTACCTTAGCCTTTTTCGCAGCTTCTTTTATCACTACATTTTTCTTCATTTTCTTTCCCTTCCAGTATTAAAATAAAAATAAAAATTGTCACTACCTTGTTTCTGCTAAATTTCCTCTCTTTCATATGTATGAGCAATAAGCCCCTGGGCCATGATGGCCTGATCCTGTTTCCTTTGGGCAGGACGTCCCTTGATCACCATGATCCCTTTCCTCCGTGAGCTTCGTCACTGCTCACCGAGCCGTTGCCTTCCTCCGCGAGCCTCGTCACCGCTCGCCGAGCCTTCTCCAGCCAGGCCTTTGTCTCTCTCCTGCCGTGCTTCTCTGTCGTTGGTCCCTTTGCACAATCGTTGGTCCCTTAACTGGTATTGTTGCTGTCTTGCACATGTGCTGACTCTCTCTATGGACTCTCTCTTTGTATTGCCGACACTGTCCCGGCTCCTTAGCTTGCCTGTATCTCTCATGCAGCTCTGCTCAACTCTCTCTGTCTATCTCCTCATATCTTCCCTATCTCTCTCTCTCTCTGTATCTCTCGTTTTTCTGAGCAGAATACTTGCTCTCTTCTCTCGCTGCACACTTTGGACGCCTGCCCTGCCTCCCTCTGTTGCCACACGTGATGTTCCTTTTGGCACAATTTCTTTCACTTGTTTTTCGTTCCAAGTATGTCTTTTTTCCCACGTGATCTGTGTCTTCTCACTGCTCATCTATTCCGCTGTTTTCCCCATTGTTTCTCTGTGAGCCAGTCTCTCTATAATGACTTCTCTCTCTCTCTGACTCACGCACACCTTCACCTCCTCTCTTTTTCCTCTTATCTTTGGTTTATTTTTATTTTTGTCTCTTGTTCCCCATACCTCCTCTTTCATTCCCTCTTCTCTCTCTACACATCCTTTATTCTACTCTTCTTTTATTTCTTGCTTTTCTCTCTCCTTGTGCACGTCTCTCTCTCTGGCTTTTTCCCACTAGATAAATGGGTTTCACTTCTCTTTATATTTTAAAATTGTTTTCTCACCACCGATCCCATACTTTTATTTTATTCCCTTTTATTTCCTTAAATTATGTCTTCTCACTTGTTGCCTTTCACTTTTCTCTGTGTTACCCACGTGAAGGGTGTTTTCTCCTCATCTCTTCGTTCTCATGCACACCACATTTGTGCCTAATGTTTTGGTGGGTATCAAAGTTTTCTGTCTACCTATTTCTCAATAAAAATATACATATGAAAAAAGTTGCTACTTTTTCTCTTTCATGCCAATAAATTTGGCTTTCTTTTGTTTTGCACAATCTGCCTTCTTTTTCAACACCAGTAACACTTGTTAACACCTACTACCCCACCTATCCCCTTTGTCATTATTTTCCTTCAATGACAACATTATTCTCTCCTTTTTCGGTTCTAGCACCTCCCTTTCTTCCACTAGTTTCAATTTTTAAATTTGTCACATGCCTTTCCCATGCTTTACTTTTTTAATATTTTTAGTTTCTTCCTCTTTAATCTTCCGATGTGGTTTCCTCTACTGCTATGCAGTCGGCCTCTTTTCATGTCCTCTTCATCCTCTGCTTCCTTCTTCCACCTGCAATTTACAACTGCCTTCACATTTCTTCAGTCCCAATCCGCCATGGCAGCTCCATTGGCACCTGTAAACCTGTGCACAGTCCTCTTGTCCCTCCTTAGTCCTTTCCTTTGTGATCAGAACAAAGTCTCACTCGCTCTGTGATCTCCAACTTCTCTGTCATCCAAAGAATCGAATCGATATTGGAATACAGGGAATTGGGGGAGCTTTGTCTCTTTCACCCTTTTTTTTTTATATTTACTCTCCACACCCATCTCTCTCTCCATCTCAAATATCTCACCATTTCTTCCCAAACTCAGTCCCCTTCTCAAGCTCATCACCCACGAAAACCCTTTTCTGGTTCTCTCATTGCTCACTTGAGCACCCTTTTCAAAGTTTTCCTTCATTGCACAATTTTTCTTTCTTCCTTTTTCTTATGTGCTCCTGGCACCCTTCTATCTCTTCTTTATTTCTCCCACGCTGTCTCTCTTTATTCACTTTCCACTACCCAACTCCTATTTCTTTTTCAATGGGTCTCTCATTTGTTTTATTTTATTTTATTTTATCTCTTTTTTCAACAACCTAGCCACATGATGGTTGCTCCCTTTAATTATTTTTTATCCTATCTTCTTCCAATTTGTGTTGTTGCTCCTTTTAATTATTATTTTTTCCTTATCCTCTCTTCTTCCAATTTGATCTTCTTTTCTTTATTGATTTTATTTGCTCCCGAGGGTGTTTTGTTTTTTTAACCTTGTCTACCTTTTTCTCCTCTTCAATATGACTTCTCTCTCATGACAACATCTTGTGTTTTCTTATTCTTATTCTTATTCTTTTTTATGGTTTCTTTTCTCACCAACAAAGTGCTATCTCTTGTGCTCTTCTTCTTTTTCCTGTTTGTCTCACGCCCTTTTTTTTCCTTCTCTGTCTATTTTTCCACTGGTATCTTTTATCATCTTTTTTTCTATGTTGGCTCCCTTATATGCTTAACTGCATGCTCCTATTTATTTTCCTCTTATGCTTAATCACATGCTCTCTCTCTCTCTGCACGCATGTATGGCCTTTTCCCATTTGATAATGTGTTTCACTTCCCTTTTATTTGTTCAAATTGTGTTCATCCTTTATGTTCCTTATATTATTGAAGGCCACAATTTTCTTTCTTAGACTTTGTTCTCATCTCCACGTGCACTCTGTCTTCCATTTGCTTCACCTTATTTTTATTTTTATTTTTTGTTATCTTCTCTTCACCCGTGTCTGCCTAGAGTCACCCGTGTCTTCTTACTCTCTATTTATTTGGGTGTTACTTTCTCCAAATCTCGACTCTCATACATCGTTGGATTTGAGGGGTAGTGACACCGATGCTCATATATTCCACTGCAATTTACCTACCTATCTGCAATAGCTGATTGTCCGTGCCCTGTTTCTCAAGTACCACTGATCATATGGCTCCATCGACCCCTTCTCTTCAGGGGGAGAGGGGTAGTGAAGAGAAGTTGTCTATGTTGTTGCTGCTGCCACAGTTGTTTGCCCTGCCTTGTCTTGCTGGTGCCAGTACCTTGTGTTGCTCTTGCTGCTGCCAATGTTGTTGTTTCTTGCGGGGCAGTGTTATGGCTCTTCCTGGGAACAATGTTGTTATGTCTCTTGTTGGGGACACTATAGTTGCTCTTGCTAGTGTCAATGCCTTGTATTGCTCTTATTGGTACCAGTATGGTTGCCCCTGCCCCTGTTATGGTGCCAGGTATGGTTGCTCATGCCTTTGTCGTGTGTTTCCACTGTGGTCACGCCTGTTGAACTTGCCTTTGCTCTTGACTTTCTTTGCCTTGCCTTACCCTATTTTTTAGGGTTTGGCTTTACCTTGCCACACCTTACCATGTTTTGCCTTACCTTGTCTTATCCTATTTTTCAGGGTTTGGTTGCCTTTGCCTTTGCTTGGGTTTGGTTTGCCTTGCTTTTTCTTGGGTTTGGTTTGCCTTGCCCTTGCCTTTGTCGTGCCTTACCCTATTTTTTAGGGTCTATTTCACCTTACCTTTGCCATGTTCACAGGGTTTCTGTGTCCCTACCGTGTTCATAGGGTTTCTGTGTTCTTACCGTGTTCACAGGGTTCATGTGTTCTTTGCTTTGCCTTTGCCTTGTTCGCATGGTTTATGTGATCTACCGACCAACCGGCTGCACTTGGATTTGGTGTTGCCACCGATAGACCGAAATGATTAATTTCGATGTGACCTTTGCTCCACGTGTGGCCCACTATGCAGTAGTCCCACGTGAGGGGGCATGTTGAAGTGGATCGACATTCTATTAATAAGAAGCTTGATGCGGAAATATTAATAACGACAGTCTCTCTCTTGGCAAGTTGGTCATTGATGACATCTATGCACCAACTTGAGGGGAAGTGTTAGCTAAAGCTATGTTTCCATGTTTTATGGGAACATTGTTTCCTTGTTTCATGGAAACCTTGTTTTCTTGTTTGTAGTTGTAGGACTTGTATAAATATGTTGTAATCAATAAAAACTGATACTAGTTGAAAACCCAGAAAATTATCTGCTCTCATTTTCATATTCTCTTATATTTTCATATTCTAACTTCTCATGTTTTAGCAGTTCTAACTTTGCTCACTAGTTTTTTGTTTTTTGTTTTTTTTTATAGAACCGTGACGGTACGAGGATAAATTTTATTGAATAAAAGCAAACTAGTACAATAAGGGGGACATAAAACTAAAACCACGCCAGAAAAGAGAACTTGAAATAAAAGAATGACAATTAACGAAAACGATAACGAGTAACTGAAGAAAGATCCTGAACATAATAGCATTGGCAACACATAAAGGAACATATGGCCATCAATAATAAGCATCATGAGTCGCACCAAAATCAGCCAAGGTATCAGCTGCACAATTTCCCTCACGAAAAATATGGGAGACAAAAAAATTCATATGACAAAGTTTCCATAAACAATTATTCCAATCAACCTGCAAATACCAAGGAACATCCAAAGGAGATGACAGATAATGAAGCACTAAAATGGAGTCCATCTCCAACCAGATGTGATGCCATTTACGAACCCAAGCAACACGAATAGCCTCAATTATTGCCAGAATGTCTGCCGCAATGGAACTAGGAAACTCAATCCAGAAGCAAAAGCACCCAAAACCTTTCCATGACAATCTCGAAAAATGCCGTCAAAACCTGCCCGTCTAGAAGAATTAAATGAACCATCAGTGTTCATCTTAATCCACCTTGGATGAGGAGGGTGCCAGACAACAGGAATAAAACGGGGAGTAGAAGCCAATATGGGAGAGAACTCCTAAAAGCATAAAAATTGGCAAAGAAGAAGTAGATATTGTTGGAGAGAAAAGCAAAGAGGCAGACTCCTTACAAGAAGAGACAAGCCAATGTTTTTCTTGATCAAAGCAAGGCAAAATCCCCTCAAAACGAATTTTATTTCTTAGGTACCATATGCCCCAAACGACATTACAAGCCACAAGAAACCAAAGCCGACGAGCACTAGAAGACAAGGCAGCTGTGAAAGAGCCTGAAAAAATACGATCCAAAGATTCAAAAATCACAGGTGGACGTGCAAAGAGATGAAGAACCCATACCAAATCTGCTGCATAAAAGTGCACTCTACGAATATGTGACTTGTAGATTCAATAGCATTATTAGAACAAAAAGAGCACCTGGAAGCCAAACGAATCCCATGACGTTGTAAATGGGCATCAGTTAGGAGACGACCATGCAGAGCTTTCCATGTTGTCAAACTCTTTCTCGGTTGAATTTCTTTGTTCCAAATTCTCTTATCCCACGATATCTCAGTAGGCTAACCAGAAAGATGAATGAACGCCTCCTTAGCTGACAAAGACCCAGAGGAACTTCAAATATGCCTCCTTAGAAACTGATTGCGATAAGGGTTTTGTAAATATGCAATTTTGTCTAGCAGCTTAAAAATGGAACTTCAATCACCTTTACAATGTCTGTGTCAAGAATAACTTTGTCATTTTGCATGTAACTAACAGAAAATACTAGAAAGAAAGCAAAGTACATACACAATATTGGGCACCTCTCGCAAATGATACCCAATCATGGTTAAACACAAATTGGATTCATAAAAAATATAAATTGGATTCACTTGGAATTGGGAAGGGTTTTGGGTGGAGTCGACTAAAGAAGGGTGAAGGTTTTTGTGCTCTTTTTAATTTTAAATTTTTTTTTTTTAACCTAGCTCAAAATGATGTTGTTTTGATGAGAGTTCATTAGAAAAAATTTGAATTTGCCTGGACCAAAACGACCAAAACAACGTCTTTTTGTCCAGGCTTGTTTTAAAAATAGAAGAAGATGCACAGCGCCTGCTGCTGCGCTCAGGACTTTCATCGGGCACATTGTGTGCATCTTCGGGTTGCCCATCTGCTGCCTATAGGGTTGCTGGAGGACCTCACAACCATTTTTTCTGGCAGCCATAGGGTTACCTGACCCCATTTGTTCCTCTGTGCGTCCACCCCTACTGGCACTATTGGTATTGATATTCAATTAGAAATTAATTGATATATCTGTACTCATTTTAGCTAAACCTCAACCTTCTCTTCATTCATGCAGTCACAAAATTCTAACTTAAACTGACATTAGTTGAATCCAATGAGGGTTGTATTGGTGATGATATTGAAACTTGTGGCCCAAGAAAATGTTGATGCTATCCCTCCTTCTTCCTTTTTCATTCCACATAAGGATATATAAACCTTGTTCCGGCATGCTACAAAGGATTCCACCCTCTCGAGGAAATTGATTCGTGCTTGCATGGTATGTTCTTATAATGTACTCCCCACACATTCACAGCCCTGTGCTGCAATGTTAATGTCTCTCCCTCTCTCTCTGGCTTTGATTATCCAGAGCTCCTTTTGAATTGAGTGAATTCCTCTATCCATTTTTGTTTTGCTTTTTTGACTTCAAGATGGTTGTTTCTTAGGGAACTTGAAAACATAAATAGTACAAGGAAAGCCAATGAAATTTTAATACTTCAAATATAAACAAAGAACATCATAACCTAGAATTTGAGAAACCACCCTCCACATCAACAAACTTGAATCTTCCAAATTTGCAATCAATTAGAGCTTAAATGAATGCATGCAAAGAGAATGCATAACTCATGTGAGTTAACAAATCTACCCCAAAAAAAAAAAAAAATCATATTTCCCTTTTGATTTGATATCAAATCATGAAGAATTATCTTCAAATGATTTCTATGAGGACCAATTTCGCATTGAACAAAAGCGCCCACTTTGAATTTTGGAATCTCTACAATCTACCAGCGAAAAATTTAATTTAGGATTTACAACTCTCGAAACTAGCAGGAGAGGCTTAGATGAGATGAGAAGAAGAAGAAGAAGAAAAATTTGATAAAAAATATGTAATTTTTCTAATACTAAAAGAGCATTATGGTTTGGTTAGAAGAAAAAAAACATCAAATTGACAGCCGCATAATTAAAAGGATTTTTATTTAATAATTATTCTAGTCGTTGACAATAATACCAAAGGAAAGAACATGGATGATGAAGCATGTGTGTTTAATTTAACACTGATAATTAAAGTTGAGAGGTGATCGCAACTCCAATGCTACAGAACAAGCTGGCGTTGCGGGTTCTTTTGACTAGGAAATGATCCCTGGAAGTACCATTGAGCATCTCCACTTCACAGTTGTAGATCTCGTAATCGGCATTTTTTATGTCAGTGTTGGCCTTCGCAGCATCCTGCTCCACTTCCCCTCTTGCGGTTTTGAGTGAATCCACCGCTACCTTGTACGAAGCAGCACAGACTTGAAGAGTTTCGTCGGCGGGCAGGTTCTTGATCAAGAGGTCGACGTAAGCTAGGCAATCTTCTACGAAGGCTACAACCAAGTCGAGAGCGATTTTGGCAAGGTCATAGAGATTCGTGGCGGATTGTGTTCGGGGATCCGAATCGAGAATCGGCTTGCAGTACAGGTTGCCTGGGACTTGGCTACAGACACTTTCAACTAAAGGAGTTGATGCATTTGCTGGTGAAGGAGATGATGAGAGAAATGATAAGACCAACGAAGCAAATAACAATGTTGTCAATAACTTGAAGTAACCACTTGAGGATGCCATTATTTTTTGTAAGGGTTTGTAGTGAGACTGTTTGTTGCTGGTGAGGGTTTATATATATGCATCTATAGGAGATTATTGTGACATAAATATATGGAAAGTCAATATTTTTCAAATTATGGTAATTAAGGGTGTTACTAAAATAGGCCAGGTGTTGCAGTGTATTTGCTCAGCTTCTTACATCTCAACCTTTGAACTTTAATTGGTAGTTTTAAGCTGACTGTATATATGGTGATTTGATATTATTTTACAGTGGTAATTTCCCCAAACATTTGTAAATGAATTCCTTGATTAAAGATTTGTGGTCGGTGAGATAAAGATTCGAATCATGACTTTGATATTGTTGATCTGAATTAGAAGAAAACATGTTACTTGGTTTTTTTTTTTTTTTTTTTTTGGGAAAGTTAGGATTTATAGCTATTTTTGGGATATTTTCACCTTTTTACAAACTATCATTTATTTCCGCTAATCACTTTCACAATCACCCTCTGTCCCAATTGTGGTGATCAATTTCACCTTTTTATATTTGTTGACATTTCATATAATATTTTTTTTGCTTTAATACCTATTCCTTTGTGTTGCTAGCTAAAATTTTTACCTTAAAATCTAATGATCTTTTAAACCATATAAACAAAAAAACAAAAAATTGAATACATTTAACATAAAACAAAGACATATTAAATATTCACCAAAAAAAACAAAACAAAAAAGACATATTAAATACAATATAAAAAATACATGTTCAACAAAATAATCTATATTTAAGTTGTGGATTAGGTGAGTTTCTCTACACATATGCGGGGTTAGTCATTGGTCTAACTAGGTAGCCTTAGGCCTTGTTTGGGATTGCTTTTTTTGGCCAAAAACCTGCTTCACTTTAAAGTTAAGCAATTTAAGGTGTTTGGTAAAAATAAAATATCTCGATTATTTTAAAAGCAATGGTCTTTTTACAGCAACTTTTAAAAGCAGGGTCTAGGTTGCTTTTCAAAACTACTTTTAAAAGAAACATAAATAAGCCTTTAATGAATTTTTTAAATTCCCAAAATACCATCATTAGTTATTTAAAATGACATCACCTCCACCTCCACCTCCACCATCACATCCTCCGCCGCCACCACCACCACCACCACCACCACCACCACCTTCTCCTCCACCTCCACCTCCACAACCACCACAACGACCACTACCACTACCACCTTCACCTTCACCGCCTCGATCGCCACCACCACCGCCACGACCATCACCATCACATCCTCCTCCGCCACCACCACCACAACCATCACCTCCTTCTCCTCCATCTCCACCACCTCCACCTCCACCACTGTTGTGAATTTTAGACAACCTAAAAATTTGAGATTATAAAGATTAGTCTAAACACAAATTATACTCGCAAGTGCACAAGGTCAATCATAGTATAGTATGGCAAATACGAGGTCATTCCCACGAGGATTGAGTTCAACTTCCAATTAGTCTAACCTAATTTCTTTCACAAAATATTTTAACTACTCTAATTATATAAACAAGAAATTAAACACGTAGCATACTCACGTAAACACAAAAGGGGTTTTTGAAAGAATGATTTAATTAACAACGAAATTAAAAGACAAAATAAGTAGAAAGTCACGAAACACAAGGATGAGAAATTCAAATTGATAAAACCACTAGGACAATGAATTCATCACTAGTAATCCGCTAGCCTCTTATTCACCTACCTATTAACTAACCATTTGATGTCGCCGCTTAGTTTTCCTTTTTCATGAATTACCTATGGTATTTAGGCTAACTTGTATATTCCTACATGCAATTCGCCTATGGTATTTAGGTCAAATATCAACACATAGAAACTCATTAAGATCAGTGAAAACCTCGAACAAGCATGTAAACCCTAGGAGTATGGTATTTACCCTAGACGAATTACAAATCCTAATCACAAGAAGCAAGCCTCAAATTAAGTATGGTATTTACTCTAATTTGCATCCGATTAACTCAATTAAAAGTCTAGATGGTGATCAAGCATCAAGATAATCAACCAAGTTATTAAGCACAGTGATTAAGAATCCAACATCAAAGGGCAATTAATAGATAGGTAAAATAAGAAAACTAGATTATCATACTAGGGCTACATCATGCCCTAGCAAAAGAAAATTAGTTACACATAATCATAGAATTCGACATAAATGAAAACATAAAGAAGAAACAATAAAACTTAGCCAATTGCGGTATTCTTCCGGCGTCTCCAATTTCTCCTATAGTCTTTCCGTGCTCCCCAAGGAGTTGTTTCTCATGCTTAAATAAAACACCACACGTCTATTCCTACCCTAGTTGGGCTTCTACAGCAGCCCAAAAATAAAGAAAAACCTAATTAAAACATAAATCCAAAATGGGTAAGTAATTGACTCCTCTTCCTATATGGACTAGGATAAAACATCAGTTGCTTTGCATCCACGTTCGGGGTTGTTCCTCCTCCAAGAAAATTCGGGAAAAATATGTAAATTGTAGATTTTTGTCTTATCTTTCCATCCATATATCGCATGCCTTGAGAAAAAAATCAGGAAAGTCTTCAAATAGTCATTCTTCCACAGCAGCACAGTTTTGACGGGAATGCATCTTATGCTGACTTAACTTCAAAGACTGCTCTCATTGGCTACTCCGAAAATTCTAGAAAAATTCCACAATCATCTTCAAGATCTTAGCTTTCATCTCCAATTGGTCTCGTACTAAAACTCCGCCAAAAAGTCGTATTTCCGTTGAAAACCAATTACTTGCTCTGGAAAACTGAAAAATTGAGAAAATAAAGTAATAAGTCCTTTTTAAATCAAATTCTCCTACAAAAAATAAGTATAAAGAGTACATAAATGTGTAAATTTATGGACTTATCAACCACCACCTCCACCTCCCTCTACCACCACCACCTCCACCTCCACAACCGCCATCCCCACCACCACCACCACCCACAACCACCTCTTTCGCCACCATCTTTACCTCCATCTCTTTCGCCACCTCCACTACCACCACATAATTGCACATAACACTTTTAACATCATGTTTATTTGAGTCATTATTCATAGTTACAACAGTTTTGACACTGCTTTTTGTACTTACATTACTTTAAAAGAATTATTTACCAAACATGAAGCTGTTTTACTTTATAGTTAATTTTTTTTTGCCGGTAAATACCACGAGGTGACCCCACACTCGAAGGGTGGGATTAATTCCCGCTCGGGGTTCGGCTTGCCCCTGGCTACAAAGTACTTCCAAAGGGTTTCGAACTCCTGCCATTGAGGCACCAGGTAGCTCGCCAGCTAATTATTTTCAAAGCACAGCAGAAACAACTTTTTTTAAAAAGTGACAGCAATTCTAAACTGGCCCTTACTCTCTCAACCACAAACAGGAGAAGAAACCTTGCCCCTGATAGATTTGTCAAAAAAGAAAAGATATTCTCAAATATGTCTATTTTGATGAAGAGTCACAATGAGAAATCCTACATCTAGACATATTTTTGCTCTTGTTTTTCAACTTTTCTTATGTTCATGGCTCTTGGCATTGGTTTTGAGCTTTTGGCACTGAAACCTGACTCTATTTTATTTAGTGATAACTTGAATGTGTACATTGAAATTAGAACAAATAGAGAAAGTTAAGCATCAATATTGAAGTTTTTTCTTTATTTTTTATACAAGCAATATTGGGAGAAGGGGGATTGAATCTAGGAGTTTTACTATTTCACTTTTCCCTGATGCAATATTTGGGGTTCCTTTATGATATTTGCTTAATAATAGAAAAACTTATAAAACATGCCTAGTTAATTTACTCTTCATCTCGGTGGGTTTACACTGGTGGCATACATGACAAATCAATTTACAATTCTCTATAAAAGATATGACATTATCATCACTAGTTAATCTTATCCCAGGGCTATGGCTCTGCACAAAACCTTCTATAATATGAAGCATGTTAGTACTTACAATAAGAGAAAAAAAAAAAAAAAAAAAAAAAGGAGCACGCATACGATAGAAGGGGGATGAATTGCATAAAAGAAATATGCTTTATTAGAACACCATAATAGTATATAATAGTATAGAGCGGAGAGGGTGAAAATATCGGAAAACATGAGAAGTTATCCATAAAAACATAAGGGGCCGTCTGGTAACGTTTTCAGATGGTGTTTTCTGAGAATATTTTCAGAGAATGAAAACAAGAAAATGAATTTGCATTTTCAGGAATTGAAAATGCGTCTGGTAGATTAATTAGAAAACATCTTCAGAAAACAAAAACAATGAAAACGTGTCTGGCAGTACAATTTGAAAATAATAATATATGAGTTATTTTCAAGTGTATTTTTGCTAATTTCAATTTTTTTTTAATTCTTCAAAGACAAAAGTTTATAAACAATAAAAAATTCTAATGTTTTTTAAAAACTAAAACTATTTTATCTCATTTCTTTTTTTTTTTCTCTCTTTATTTCTTCATTTCCTTCGTTCCCAGCCGTGCCCTTCTTTTTTCTCTTTTCCTTCCCAGACCATTTCTTTTTTCTTTCTTTCTTCCCTTTTCTCTCTTTTCTCTTCTTCCTCTATATGATTCTTTCTCTTCTTCTTCCTCTCTTAATTTTTTCTTTTCTTCTTCTTCCTCTCTTATTTTTTCTTTTCTTCTTCCTCTTTCTGATTCTTCCTGTTCTTCTTCTCTTTTCATACCCATCCTCTCTCTGTTTCCATTTGTTAATGGTTGGAGGTGATTCGATTGGGTGGTGATAGTAGTTCAACTGGGTTTGTGGAAGTTATGGTTCAACTGTTGGTGGTGATCGTGCTTTGGAGGTGCCAGAGTGGTGAACTAGACGATGGGTCTGGATCGGGGGAGATGGGTTTCCACAGTGGTGCTCCTCAGTTGAATTTTTTTTTTTTTTTTGGGTCTAGTGCTTGATAAGTAAATCAAGATCTCAGAGATTTTAGAAGAAGAAGAATAGCTATGGAGAATTTCAAAGACAAGAATCGATGTTGATTGGAGAAAGAGAGATGGAAAAAAACTGAAAACGAAAACGTTGAAAACGAAAACAACATATTTTTGTTTTCAACTTTTGTTCATGAATTGAATTTGTTTTTGGAAAATATTTTTATGGAAAACAAAAACGTTCCACCGAACAGGTATTGTCCAAAAATCAGGAAATGAAAACAGAAAACGGGCAGTGAGAACGATACCGAACGCGGCCTAAGATAAGTACTTTCAAAACTTACCTTTCAAATTTTTTATATTAAAAAAAACCCAATTGACACACGTGTGCACATGTGCCAAAATGCTAGTTTTAGTTTAATGACATTAAAACCAGTAAAGGTTTTCCTTTACGTGGTTGATATTTATAGTTGCCTAATATTTTTCTAGAACAACATCCGCAAAAGAAAAACCAATCGCCCCCAATGCACCAATGAATAACAGATCCACATATGTTCAGTAAAAGTGGGAGAACACCAAAGATTTGACAGGACCCGGAGGAAAATCCCACAAATACGAAGCTCTCTCTCTCTCTCTCTCTCTCTCTCTCTCTCTCTCTCTGGGGCTAGGATTATTCTTTTTAAATTTACAATTAGAATGACCGTCCAAAAGAATGACACATTATTAATTATGTATAAAATGATAGATTCACAACTTATTTAAATTAAAATAAATAAAAAATAAAAAATGTGTACTGTAGTTATCCATAAAAATAGGATAAGTTTTTTTTGTTGGAAAAGGGATTTCGAGCCTCTACATTTACTCACATTTTGTTAAATCTAAGCCACTCAAACAATCTAACCATCCAACATACGACGCATCATCAAATATTAAGTTAGTTTTTTTTTTAATTTCCCAAAACTCATTGAGGATTTTGTTTAACGTGTTTCCTCCTCTTTGCAGTGAGCTTTATTTTTGGGGAAATTGCAGTGAGACAATTAAATGTTAGGGATCTTTGAGATTAGGGATAGACACTGTTATCTTTCTCAGGCAAGATAACACCTTTAAGTCTTGTTCTGTTAACACCATTATCTCAGCCAAGGCAGCAGCTCCTTTGAGTCTTGCTCTGTTAACAACATGATCTCAGCCAAGGCACCACCTTTGAGTCTTGCTTTATTAACACCATTATTTCAGTTTTTCTTCAGCAAGGCTCCACCTTTTTCTTCCATATATAGATCACATACATCCCAGCAGCATAACAATCCCTTGACACACTCCATTCTCCAAATACATTTTCCACTCTGTTTCCGACTCATTTCAGAGTTATTATATCAAGGAGTAATTTATTCTATTTACAATATAGATAGACAAAAAATTCAAAATTCAAAATTAAACTTGAACTTTGTTCGCGTTCCTTTCCATCTTCAAAAGAAGAAACAAAAAGCTTATTATGAGACGCTTTCTGTTTCGACGACTCCTTCCAGGCAGCCTGCCTCCACTCAATAAACCTACCCAACCACAAAGGCCTACCCTAGCGGCCTCCACTCATGAACGAACATAGTATGGTAAGGCAAGTGTAAACACAAGTCACATAACCCAATAATAGGTTTACATTACTAAAAACAAGACATCCTCTCAAATTCAACTCAATGCACATATATATTTCACGTAACCCAAGTCACATTTTAGGTTTACATTACTAAAACACAAGTCACATAACCCAATAATAGGTTCTGCAATCCAAATTCAGTTTGAAACAAAAGAGGTTACTTCCACAAGCTTTACTCTATGAATGTAGATACTATTTTATGAACTAGCTTCCTCACTCACGACATACTAAAAAACCAATGAAACTCTCCAATTCAACTTAGAACATTAAGAAAAAAGATTCTTCTTTGCCATCTCTGTGTGCATCACCCACCTTCGACTCTGAATCGAAATCCATACACTGACTGAACCCCAAAATATTTGAAATTCAATTTAAAAAAATTAGAAATAGGATTACATTATTATATCATTTCAGTTTAATCCTTTGTTTACTTACCAAAAAAAGAAAAAAAGAAAGACGAAAAGAAATCTCTGTTCATACAGTAAACAAGAAAGAGTCGAGATATTTTCTTCGACTGGTTTTGTCAGTTTAAACTTAAATATGCCCCACGTCTCTCTTGAACTTTTTAGTTCAACCTCAGCAACACAATAAACTCTGTTCCAATTTCTTATTGTAGCACAAACTGAAAAGCCAACACAACGTATCCACTAATTTTCCACTCTTGTTTCAGACTCATTTCAGAGTTTGCAAAGGCAAGTTCAATCTGCATGCATTGCTGAGAGCTTACAGCAGCTGGCTTTCCATGGTTGACAGTAAAGCTCAAATCTTTACCAAGTAATTTTCTTCAACTCATTACAAAGCATGCAGCTTTATCTGTTCAATATCTTCTTCTTGTGCTTCTCTGTGTCCATATCCAATGTATCTGGTTTGAACTCTGATGGGGTGGCTTTGTTGTCACTCTCCAAACACTGGACATCTGTCCCTGCTTCCATATTCAAGCTGGAATGCTTCTGATTCCACTCCATGCCAATGGGTTGAGATAGAATGTGACAATGACCACAATGTGGTTGCCCTGAAGCTCCCTGCGTATGGAATTTCTGGTGAATTGGGACCTCAAGTTGGCAGCTTTAGGCACTTGCAGACTGTTGATTTGAGTGTCAACAAATTTTCTGGCAAAATCCCAAAAGAATTGGCCAATTGCAGTCTTCTTGAACACTTGGACTTGTTTGTAAATGGCTTTTCTGGTGAAATACCTGAGTCCTTGTTTGCAATTCCTGCCTTAACATATGTAAATCTGGGTATTAACAGACTGAATGGTTCCATCCCTGGAAATGTTGGAAATTTGAGTGAGCTTTTGCTGCTGTCTTTATATCAGAATCAGTTTTCAGGAGTGATTCCTTCATCCATTGGAAACTGTAGTAAATTGGAGGACTTGTATTTGGCTGAGAACCAGTTGACAGGGGAGCTTCCTAAGAGTCTGAACAACCTTGAGAACCTGGTAGATCTAGATGTAGCTGTAAATAGTCTTGAGGGTAGCATTCCTTTGGGTTCAGGTAATTGCACGAAGTTAAACTCATTGGATTTGTCAGACAATAAGTTTAGTGGAGGCCTTCCATCAGGGCTTGGAAATTGTAGTAATTTAACAGAATTTTCTGCTGAAGGTAACAATTTAGAAGGGAGTATTCCATCTTCCTTTGGCCAACTGAAATACCTCACAACTCTGCAGCTTCAACGAAATCATTTAACTGGTGAAATTCCAGTTAGCATATGGAAGCTTCAAAGTCTAAAGCATATCCTTGCGTTCAATAATAACCTCACTGGGGAGCTGCCTTTAGTGATGACCGAGATGAAGCAGTTAAATTATATATCATTGCACAGCAACCTGTTTTTTGGAGTTATACCTCAGACTTTGGGGATTAACAGCCGCTTGTTGGTGTTAGATTTTACCAATAATAATTTCACTGGTAAAATCCCTCCAAATCTTTGCCATGGAAAGCAGTTAAGGAAGTTGATTTTGGGATCCAATCGATTTCAAGGTATCATACCTTCTGATGTTGGAACTTGCTGTTCGCTTTCAAGGTTGAGCCTAGACCAGAATAACCTCATTGGGGTTCTTCCACAGTTTGCAAAGAATCCAACCCTTTCATATATGGACATCAGCAGCAATGAGATTACTGGCGAAATCCCATCAAGCTTGGGAACTGTAGCAATCTTACAAGCATCAATTTGTGCAGGAACAAGTTAACTGGAGTTCTACCCCAGGAGCTAGGGAATCTTGCAGAACTTCGTTCTTTGAATATTTCGGAAAACAATTTGGTTGGTCCTCTGCCTCCTCAGCTATCAAAGTGTACCAAAATGTATAAATTTGATGTGAGATCAAATTTTTTGAATGGCTCCATTCCATCGAGTTTGAGAAGTTGGACAGATTTATCAACCCTGATTTTAAGTGACAACAGTTTCACTGGTGGCATTCCACCTTTCTTGTCGGAGTTTGGTAAGCTTTCAGAGCTAAAACTTGGAGGAAATTTTTTCGGTGGTTCCATTCCCTCATCAATTGGAGAATTGGTTAATCTGTTTTATGCATTGAATCTTAGCAACAATGCATTGACAGGTCCGATTCCTCCAGAGCTAGGGAAGTTGAAAAGGCTACAACAACTAGATCTGTCTCATAACAATTTGACAGGGACTTTAGAAGCTCCGGGTTATATGAGTTCATTGATTGAGGTTGATGTTTCAGACAATAACTTCACAGGTGCAGTACCAAAGACATTGATGAAGCTGTTGAACTCATCCCCATCATCATTTGTGGGCAATCCCTACATATGTGTCAGTTACCTTCCATCATGCGGCTCAACTTGTGCAAGAAACAACAGTTTTAAGCTGTGCAACAGTCAATCAAACAATCGTAAAGGCATTAGTATACTGCAAATTGTATTGACAGCCTTGGGGTCATTTTTAGTCATTGTTTCTGTGGTTTATGTACTTGTGTATGTGTTCCTCTTCCGCAAAAAGACCAAGCAGGAACTTGAGGACGCTACTCAAGAGGATCCATCTTCCTTACTCAACCAAGTAATGGAGGCTACAGAAAATCTCAATGATCAATATATCATTGGGAGAGGAGCCCATGGAACTGTCTATAAGGCCCATGTGGCTCCAGACAAAGATTATGCTGTCAAGAAGATTCTATTTGCAGGGCATGAGGGAAGCCGTTCGAGCATGGTTACAGAAATTAAAATCTTGGGGACGATTAGGCATCGGAATCTGCTTAAATTGGAAGAATTCTGGTTAAGAGAGGACCATGGTTTGATCTTGTACAGATACATGCAAAATGGGAGCCTTCATGATGTTCTACATGAAATTAAACCCCCACCAACTCTTGAGTGGAGTGTCCGCTACAGGATAGCACTTGGAACAGCATACGGGTTGGAGTATCTCCATAACGATTATGACCCCCGTATAGTTCATTGAGATGTCAAACCGATGAACATTCTCCTAGACTCTGATATGGAGCCTCATGTCTCTGATTTTGGTATTGCTAAACTGTTGGATCAGATCTTCTGCATCAACGTCGTCCGCTGCAGTTGTGGGCACAACTGGATATATTGCACCAGGTAATTGCTCTAGTTTCATTTTTGTTTATACCCAAAATAAGCAGCCAGTAAGAGCAAGACACGTGGGACAAATCGAGCCTGGACAAAGGTGTCTTCGGCACCTCCTCCTGCCAATCGCACCACTTAGGGCAACGCCTTCTCATAGGACACGTGGCACGCTCCCAGCGACGTCCACAGTCCCACATCGACAGATTACAAATGGCACACACCTCCCAAGGCCTATAAAAGGGATCAGCCATCCCAAAATAGAGGTAATCAAAACGATCGGCATCCTGCTTAATTGATCTGAAAGTAAAACTTACTAAATCCCGAACCTACTTAAGCTTCGGAGAGCCTTCGGCCGGTACCACACCGGTGCCGTTGGCCTTACCAAGCGTTCCTCTATTTTGCAGGTCACGCTCCCTACCGAGGCTTCCAAGGTACCGAAGGCAACAAAATTACTAAGTTGACCCTAAAGTCTCAAGACCACTTTTTGGCGTCAACGGTTTGGTGCCGTCTGTGGCAAGCGATTAAACAAATCGACCCTTCGTCCCGAACATATGGGGACCACTGAAAAACTACGTTCGTACCACGAGAGGGGATGCCGTACGGTATGACAAGCGGGGTAAGCCCAGCGCCACCCCCATACACACCGGCACCTAACCCTCCAGCACCCCAAGTCACGGAGAGTGCGGAGTTGTTAGCCCAAGTCGCGTCCCTTCGGCAGGACATGGCTAGGCTACAGGAACACAACAACTTCCTTTCGTTCAGAGTGGATGAAAAACGCGCAGTTGCTGAACCAGCAGCAGACACAAAACGTCCAGACCCCACGGTCTGCAGAGAGCTTGCAGACCCCCGTCGGCAGAGGAAAGGCAAACAAACGGCAATGGCAACGCCCGCGCCGCGCTGAAACAGTTGATAGTCCCTGCGCGAAGGACAGGCCCCACGGGCCGAGCAAGGTCTATTCCGAATTGTCGCCACAGGCTGCTGGATCGGGAAGACGAAAGACATACCGAACGGCAGGCATCGCCAGTTCAGGATCAACGCACGCCTGGAGGACCCCGTCTGAAGGGTCTAGGGGAAAGTCTCCCGATACGGAGGATTACAGTTCTGGAATCCACGGCGGAGTCTGACCGGAGTACGTCCCTTCCACGCATTGGACATCCTCCTATCGTTCGGCAACGCCAGCGAAATTCTCCGAGGTTAACCTTTTCGGGGCTCGCGCGATCGGTACATCATGACAATAAGGATATACCGACAGGGACCCCGCCATTCGCCTCCTAATGCAGAGGGTGCAGAAGATGGAGGACGACAGAACGCGCTCACAGGAGCCGGATTGGGGAAGGCTTCGACCGGGCCCTTCACCGAACGCATAAGGAACTCACGGCCGGACAGGGATGTGCAGCCCCTGCGCATAACCCCGTACACGGGAGTGGAAGATCCCCCTGACGTACCTCCACTCTTTCCCATCGGCCGTGGGGTGCCGAGGGCTAAGCGACGAAGGACGTGCCTCCTCCCCTCTTCGCTCACCGAGGCGGCTCTGAATTGGTTCTACCGGCTGGAGCCAGGGGGGAGTCGATTCCTTCGACGGGTTGAAGCAAATCTTCCTGAATCATTTTATGATTCAAACGGACAGGCTGTACTCTGCCGATGGATCTGTATACCATTCGGCAAGGGGACGACGAGCCATTGCGCGAGTATGCCGCATGGTTCAGCCATGAATACTCCAGATGCCCGGATACCGATGCAGAGCAGCCTACCGGCGCCTTCAAAAGTGGCCTACGGTCATCACACTTTCAGGATCTCGTGCATAGCAGCAATTGGCGCACGTACGACGAACTCATGAAGCAAGCGGCAGTCCACGCCAAAGCCGAATATTCGATTCGAGGGCCGAGCCTACGGCTCGGCAGGGTGAATCCCACGCGGCGGTCCTCTACAGCACATGCATCACAATTCACACCAGCAGCACAAGTTGCCGAATACCTTGACAACCTTAAGCGCAAAGATGCCGGAAGCTCCAGAAGGGACATTCCAAGAAAAATAAGGGAGGACGGGTAGGGATAACCACCGAGCGCCACTGCCGGCCTATAACCAGGGGATCGAAGTGTTCACCCTGCTCAATACCTCCTACGAGTCAGTGCAGATGAACGAAAACGAGATCATCCCGAAGCCAGCCTTCCGAAAGCCCAGCGGCAGGACGCGGGATCCGGAAAATTCTGCCGATACCATCAGGAGAACAGCCACAACACCGAAGACTGCATAGCCCTGCGAAAGATCGTGGAGAGGCTCATCCGGGAAGGCAAACTGGATCAATACATAGCCAGGCCGCAACAGGCGCCGGTGCCGAACGGCAATCGCCAAATTAATATGATCAGCACGATCACTGGAGGCCCGACCCTTGCCGGAGCGTCTAACCGGTCGATGAAACAATATGTCAGGGGCGGCCCAGGACCCTCAGGTCATCGGCATAGAGAGTAGCCGGCACGCGAAGATGCCGAAGGTTAGGTGGGAACCTATCACTTTCTCTGAGGAAGAGGAGGAAGGAATCATCTACCCGCATGACGACCCTATGATCATCCGAGCCGAAATTGCCGAATTCGATGTCGGAAGAATCCTGGTCGACACCGGCAGTTCGGGTAAACGTCATCTTTGCCGATGCCTTCAGAGAACTGGGATAGATGACAGCCAAGTTAACAAGCGACTCTCACCTCTCCTTAGTTTCTCCGACGACTAGTCCAGCCGGTCGGCAGTGTCAGCCTCCCGATTGCCTTCGGCATGGCCCCACGGAGGACCATGGTCTACGACCAGTTCCTTGTGATGGACTGCCCAACGGCGTATAACGTCATAATCGGCCGAACGGCACTCACGGCGATCAAGGCCCACTTGTCCCCCCACATGCTACTCATGAAATTCCCAACCTGCTACGGCACTGGGCAATCAGGGGCGACTAGATAAGCGCTCGCAACTGCCACGCCACAACATTGAAATCGGCAGCCCCTTAGAAGCAAAAGGAAACCCTGGCTGTCGTGGACTTGCCGAACGGCAGCGAACCTGTGGATGATCCTAGGGAGGAAACACCCACACCGGTGGCGCAATCCGCCGAAGACCTCGAAACCATAGCGTTGGATGAAGGTCGACCGGATCGGGGCGTAAGGATCGGCACCATGCTGAACGCCGTCCTTCGTGCCGAATTCATCCAGTTCCTTCGGCAGAATTCGGAAGTCTTTGCCTGGTCTTACAACGACATGCCAGGCATATCCCCCGACGTCATCAGCCACAAGCTAAGCATCTCACCGGTTTTCAAACCCGTCGAGGCAAAAGCGTCGATCCTATGATGCCAAACGGTATGAAGCCATGAAGAACGAGGTGGACAAGCTCACGGCCATAGGCTTCATCGGGAAGCCGTATACCCAGGCTGGCTGGCGAACTCTGTCATGGTTCGGAAGGCAAAGGGCGGATGGCGAATGTGTCAAGATTATACCGACCTCAATAAGGCCTGTCCGAAGGACAGCTTCCCGTGCCGCGCATCGATCAGCTGGTGGAGGCCACTGCGGACACGAGTTGCTTAGCTTCATGGATACATACTCTGGATATAATCAAATCTTCATGCACCCTGCCGACAGCGAACACACGGCATTCATAACGGACAAGGGCTTATACTGCTATAACGTCATGCCGTTCGGTCTGGAAGAATGCGGGGCAACATATCAGAGACTCGTCAACCGAATCTTCACTGAGCAGATCGGCAGCACGATGGAGGTATACGTGGATGACATGCTAGTAAAGAGCCGAACGGCAGGAGAGCATCTGACGAACCTTTCCCTCATGTTCGGCGTCTTGAAGGAGTACCGAATGAGACTCAACCCAACGAAGTGCGCCTTCGGCGTGTCTTCGGAGGTTCCTCGGTTTCATGATCAGCCAGAGGGGTATTGAGGCAAACCCCGACAAAATTAAAGCCATAATCAACATGGAGGTGCCGAAGACACAGAAGGACATCCAGAGCCTTCCGGACGAGTGGCAACCCTCACTCGCTTCATCTCCAAAGCCAGAGAGGTGCGCGCCGTTCTTCAAAGCCTTGAAAGGAGGCAAACCCCATATAGAATGGACTACCGAATGCGACAAGGCATTTCAAGACTTGAATGACTACATGGCCAGGGCACCACCTGCCATCGAAGCCCCTACCTGGAGAAATTCTATCTATATACCTTTCGGTATCCCGTACTGCCGTCAGCTCGGACTCATACGGATCCCAGAAAAGGCAGAGCTACCGATCTTTTACGTCAGTAAGGCCCTACAGGGGGCAGAATCTCGGTACCCCGCTCGAGCAGCTGGCCTTAGCCTTGGTGGTTTCGGCGGGCGGTTGAGGCCCTATTTTCAGGCCCACGCTATCGTCGTCCTGACCAACCATCCCCTTCGGCAGGTCTTCCAGAAACCAGAAACTTTCGGCAGACTGATCAGTGGGCGATCGAGCTAGGAGAGTTCGACGTCCAGTCAAACCGAGACCTGCCGAGAAGGGACAAGCGTTGCGGACTTCATCGCCGAACTGACGCCTTCGGAACCATCGGAACCTGGGAAACCCCCCCCCCCATGGTGGGCTTACCGAACGGTAGCCTGTTGGACCAGTTCACCCCTGCCCTGGAACCTGCACGTAGACGGCTCGGCAAATCAACAAGGATACGGAGCCGGCTTAGTACTCACTGCCCCCGATGGAACCAAGATCGAATATGCCATCAGATTCGCCTTCCGAACGTCAAACAACGAGGCTGAATACGAAGCCCTCTGGCCGGCCTTCGGCTAGCTAAGAGCATGGGGGCTAAGCAGGGTCAGCATTCACAGCGACTCGCAGCTCATCGTGAACCAGGTCACTCCGATTCGCGGCAAAGGATGCATCCATGACAGCCTACCTATCGGCAGCCCTCCAATTACTACGGCGGTCCCTGGCTTACGAGATTCGGCAGGTCCCCAGATAGAAAATAGCCATGCCGATGCATTGGCCCGACTTGCTTCGGCAATCAACGACAAAATTGGCCGACGGGTCCCCGTCGAGATATTAGCCCAGCCAAGCACCACCTCTGTTAACGTATGTACCGTTCGGTATGCGGACAGCTGGATGTCATCGATCTACGCCTGCCTGGCGAACGGTATCCTTCCAGAGGACAAGGCCCAGGCAAGAAGCTACGCTACCGGTCGACAAGGTACATCGTCATCAATGATGTTCTGTACAAGCGCGGCTACACGACCCCTACATGAAATGCATTACCGAAGAGGAGGGCGAGTACGTCCTTCGGGAGATCCACAGTGGTGTCTGCGGAGACCACTCCGGTTCCAAGTCCTTGGCCCACAAGGCCTTCCGCAGGGATACTCCTGGCCGTCAATGCATCGGGATGCAATAGCGATGGTAAAGAAGTGCGACAAATGCCAACGCTTCGGCAATATTCCACATCCGCCTGCCGAACCACTCACACCGATCATAAGCCCATGGCCGTTCGCCCAGTGGGGACTTGACCTGATCGGGCCCATGCCGCAAGGCAAGGGACATGTTAAATATGCGGTCGTTGCGGTGGATTATTTCACGAAATGGGTATAGGCCGAAGCCTTGGCCACCATTACTGCCGCAAGAATCGAGGAGTTCGTCTGGACTAACATCTGTTGCCGATTCGGCATCCCATACGCAATTATCACCGACAACGGCAGCAGTTTGATTCGGAACTCTTCAGGAAGTTCTCACTGGCCTCAAAATCAATCTATTTTTCGCCTCCCCAGCTCACCCTCAGTCGAACGGGCAGGTAGAGGTCGTGAACAAAATCATGAAGAAACTCCTGAAACGGCAGCTCAACAGTGCTAAAGGCGCCTGGTCGGAGAAGCTTCCCGAAGCTTTGTGGGCCATCCGAACATCCTACCGAACCTCGCAGGGGAGACCCCGTTCAGCCTTGCATTCGGCTCCGAAGCCGTTGTCTCGGTGGAATTCGGCGAGTCATCTTACCGAACGGAAAACTTCGAGCCGAAGGAGAACGAGGCTGCGCTGGCGATAAGCTTGGACCTAATCGAAGAACGTCGAACGACATCTAACCTTCGGAACGAAGCCTACAAGCAGCGCGTCTCTCGGTATTACGACTCGAGAGTCAAACCCCGCTCCTTCAGAATAGGGGACTGGGTGATGCACAAAGTTTCACTCGCAACCAAGGACCCAACGGAAGGAACCTTTGGACCTTCCTGGGAAGGACCCTATGAAGTCATCGGCATCCTTCGGTCCGGTACCTACAGGCTCGGAGGCACAGATGGGAAGACCCTCGGTCACCCTCGGTCAAGAGCTATTTTAAGTAAAGTCCCCTAGCCAACGGCAGGGAGGAATTTGTATTTTTGCCCACGGCACCTATATATAAAACGAGATTGCCCAGATCGTTATTTACTATCTGTAAATTTCTCACAAAACGTTTCGGTAGGGCTCATCAATAGTGAGCCACAGCCACTTTGCCTACGGCAATCCAAAACTACGCTCTTTATGTTCACCACAGCGCGTTGGGTACAAGCCAACGGCAGGGCCATAGACTTGCCCACGGCATTTCTATAGATATAAGGCTTGGGGCCTCGTCCCTACCGATGCCTACGACACTTATATGTTAGCGAGAATTAGCCTACGGCATCCTACGCAGTTATTAGCCTACGGCAATAGCAGACAAGGATAAAAGTGACACATTGAGTAACGATGACAAAATAATACTTGAGTCAGTAAAAAAAAATGCCATCGGCATTTAGATGTTCAGGAATATCACACACTGATTTAAATACAAAACAAAATAAAGTAGGGGTCGGGCTTCTTCGGAGGCAGGGCATCGGCGGCATCAGGCAGCATCGGTATCACCCGGGGGCGTCCTCCCTTCATACTCCTCGATCATCTCTTCGGGAACGCCTTCCGGGAGTGGTGGGGGATCGGAAGCGAAGTCGAGATTCAGCTTCTGCCCTAGGTTGAACCGCTTGAATCGGTAGATCAGGTCCGCCATCTCTCGAAGCCACCTCCTGATCCAGGAGGTCGGTGAACTCTTGTGAGGAACGGTAGCCCCTGATGGCTTCGGCATCCCTCGCCGACCGCTCCGCGCCGTCCAAGGCCTCGCGCATCTCGGCAAGCTTCGCCTCGTGCGCCTGGATCTGTTGTTCGGCAGCCTGCATACCCTGCACGAGATGGGCGTGGTCCTGGAGGGTTTTCACCGCTTCGTTGACCTTAGAGCGGCCCTCGTCGTACAGCCTTTTGTTGCGCTCGGCAGTGTTGATGGCCCTCTTCATGCACAGCCATATGTCCATCGGTGCCTGAAAGGAATAACCGCATGTTAGTATGCCAAAAGAGTAACAGCAATAAAAAGAGAACAGAAACGTCAGGTTACCGTGGCCTGGAGACGGAAGGCATGCCCTGCCTCTTGGCAGCTCGTCGATCTCGGAGAGATCCATCTGCGAGCCCACGATCATGTGGTTCGCAAACTGGACCGTCTTCGAAGGGCACGCGAGCGTAACCGCCTCGGTAGGCCCCTTGATGAGCACAAAATAAATACAAGTTTTATCCTTAAATTTATATTTGTTAGTATTTTCTTTTGTATTATGTAAATTTATTAGAGTATTTGTATTGGCTATTTTCAATCTTTGTTTTTGTATTTAATGAGTGGTTGTATGTAGATATTAAGTGTCTTCCACCAATGGCATGAGGAGGAGGAGGAATAAGCAATGTGTTGCAAAAAGAGAGGAAGAACTCAATTTGGATTTGATGACTTTGCCTTTTACAGCTCATGCTGTACAGTCCATTTGCAGACCTGAAAAACGAATTTTCCCATGCTCAAATGAATAAATATCCTTCATGACACTTGTTCAATATGATGTCTACTAAAACATATCCAAATATTGGAATAATTGGATAAAATCTCAATCCACAGGCTGTCAAACACCAAGACAGGTTCATGACTTTGCCTTTTACAGCTCATGCTGTACAGTCCATTTGCAGACCTGAAAAACGAATTTTCCCATGCTCAAATGAATAAATATCCTTCATGACACTTGTTCAATAAGATGTCGAATAAAACATATCCAAAAATTGGAGCAATGGGATAAAAACTCAATCCACAGGCTGTCAAACACCAAGACAGGTTCATGAGAGGACAGATTGCACATACAGCTGGAATGAAAGGGACTTCATGCTTCTATAAATAGGCAGCAACTCAAAGAATATGTGCAGAAATTCAAGAGTGATAAACAGCAGAAGGCAAGAGAGAGAGAGAGAAAGAGTGAGGAAGAAAGAGAACAATGATGGAAAGGAAAGAACCAAGAGCTAACAACTCTTTTAAACTTGTTCTTCCTTTCCTAGTTCTCATGTAAATTATGTATTTTAATTTCTTTGTTTTGTTTTAAATTCTTAATTATGTCTAGCTAAAATACTTAACTAAGGTTGGATGAAACACCATTATTAAATAAAGTTCTAGTTTTTATCTTCAATTCTCAAATATTGTGGTGTTCAATGATTATAATTTTCACTTCACATGATTAATAGATTAATCTTCTTTTCACCACTTCTATCATGTATTGTGACATATAACATGTATTTGTGGTAGTTAAGAGTTTGGATTAATCTATTAATTTATCCTTGGTTTATATTTCTAGTTTACAAATTTCTTTGATATTTTGTTATTCAAATAAACTTTTTCACATAGGATGCTTAGGAAACTTTGATCCTTTGTAGTTAAATAATTTTGTTTACATATTATGCTTAGAATTTGTACTTATGAAGGGAAGGAAAATTTACTTATGATCTAAAGTACAAGCTTAATTGATAAATCTTGAGAAAGCAGTAGATTGATTTCTAGATTGCTACTCCATGGGAATTGAAAGATAAATAATTAGGATCTTATGGAATAATGGTGTGGATTCTAATACCTTAGTTATTTTTTCTCATAAATTTAAATCTTAATTTCAGTTTATTGTCATTTCCATATTTGTTTCATGCTTTATTTAATTTTCTTTATCAACAAACAAATCACCATTTGAATCAACTAGGTTGGCAATGAAATTAACTTGGGTATAATTGGTTTTCTATCTTTACACGCAATCCCTTGGGTACGATCTCGCTCTTACACGTTTATGCTATATTCGATTCGTGCGCTTGCGAGTTTATAAATTTTAAAAGACACCGCTTTTGGTGACAACAAGTTTTGGCGCCGTTGCCGGGGACTGCAACGGAAAACTAATCAAATTCTGGTTAATTAAATTCTTCCACTAGTTATAATTTAGTTTTGTAATATATATAATTTTTGATGCTTTGAGTGTATGAATTTTTAGATGTTGTTGATGAATCCCATTCACTAATTGAATCTTATATGATATGTGTTTGCTTCCTTTGCTTAATCACCTTAGGTTGTATGCATGTAGCTAAAGTTGAAAAGTTGTGTAAGATAACCAAGAACATAATTTCTAATTAGCAACAAATGATTGAACTTGTTTAAGTGAGCATCATGTGAATTGGTTTCTTGACAACAATTGATGAATTCCAATTCACCAAATTAATCTATCCTTGATGTGTGTTTTCCTTGATTGATTACCTTTGAAAGCATGCTTCTTGAGGTTGTTGGGATTATGTGTATCTTCATGTTTTCCTAAGCAATAAATGGATGGAGTAAGAACCATCCATGTGAATTGGTTTCTTGAATACCTAATGTAAACACCATGCTATTAGGATTTTTGTGATGTTCATATTCTCTTTGAACTTAATGGGTTTTCTTTGTAATTGAATCGAAGTACGAACCATACCTAGGTTCAGTTATGGGGAGGGCACAAGTATTGTAGCACGAACCATGCACTTTACGTATATTAGAGAGAATCAATGCGTCTTGAGCCACGACCCATGGTCTTGATTGCAAACATCTTCATCAATACGTTTAGAGTTCATTACTTGAGTATTCATGAACATAGGTAGAATTGTTTAGGGTGGATTCCGAAACCCTAGTGTTCGTTACGTGCTCTTGGAAGAAGTTTCATATTATATTTTATTTTATTTTAAGAAAGTTCATTTCTTTTTCTTTATGTCAATTTGTGTGCTTATTGCTTGAACATTATGTGCTTGTTTGTACATGTATCAATAAAAAAAAAAGGAAAAGAAGACAACTCTAATCATAAGGAGGAGAAATGTGGAGTAGTAGGAGAAGTCGCGACCTTCAAATGCATCCATACTCGACCTAATCGCTTCAAGAGGGAGCATTCCAATCCTTTCTTTTTTTCTTGTTTTGTTTTTATTATTTTTATTATTTTTTTTTTAATATAAAAAAATATATATATATTTTTAAAAAAAAAACTCATGACTTTTGGTAACTTCAGTGAGTGTCTTTGTCAATACAGTGTCTAGGAGTTCTATAGGCGACACCTTCGGTGTTTAAGAAGTTTGGGTTTTAAGCGGGACCATTGTGACCCCTCCAACCTTCCCGGATCTCATGGCTGTGTTTTCTGAGGCCCTTAACTGGTCATCCATGAGTTGCTTGTATATTTATGTGTTTTTAAAATAAGTTACTGAGTGTTTAAAAATAAAATAAAATAATAAAAAAAAACAATTTAATTTTTGCTTATTTCTTTGTGTAGTTCTTTTTGTATTTTTTTTTCTGACTGTTTATTTTGTGTTTGTATAGATTTTAGTTTTCTTTTTGTGTGTTTTGATTCATTTTGGTCTTTATTTATTTTTGCTTGGATTTTTTATATATATATTTATTGTCTTTTATTCTGCAATGGATAAATACCAAGGGGATTGGTGTTGCGTAGATTCAGCTGTACCAAAATGGGTTCAACTACATCCTCAACTTGTGATACTCGCAAGTGCACGAGCCGTTGGGTAGTATAGCATGTGTAAGTGCGAGGTCGATTCCACAGGGATTGGTGATTGAATGATCCAATTTAGTTTCCTACACAAAATAGAAATAAAAACAAAAGAACAAAACAAGAAGAAAGAATGTACATTACAAGAAAAATAAATTACAACTAAGAAAACATTAAGGATTTTGTACAACACTTGAGAACATGGAGAGTTTTTGGAGAGAAAGAGAGAGATGATTGAGAACTTGAGAATTTGGGAGAGAATGTGTTTGAGAGCTTTGAGGAATTTGGAAGAGAAAGAAAGATGTTTGAGAACTTGGAGAATGTTTGTGAACTTGGAGAATTTGAGAACTTAGGGAAGGGAGAGAAAGGTGTTCGTGAAGTGTTTGAGACATTGAGACTTTTGAAGAGAAGAAAGTGGTGTTTGAGAATTTGATGAAGGAATGGGAAGGTGTTTGAGAAAGAGAAGGGATGAGTGTTTGAGAACTTGGAGGATTTTGGAAGAGAAGGGAGAAGTGTTTGGGAACAAGGAGACTTTTGGAGAAGAAAGTAGAGAGATGTTTGAGAGCATGGAGAACTTTGAAAGGGAAGAGACATGTGTTTAGGGTTTGGAGAATGTTTGGAAGAGAATAGAGAAGTGTTTGGGAAGTGTTTGAGAACTTAGAGAATTTGGTGAATGAATGAGAGAAGTGTTTAAGAACATGGAGACTTTGAGAAGAGAATGTAGAAGTGTTTGGGAAGTGTTTGAAGATTTAGTAAAAGGATCATATTACAACAATTGAGAACTACAAAGGGAAACTAAGAGAATTTGAGGGAGATAAGGGAAGAGAGCTCTAGAGAAGTGCTTGAGAGCTCCCCCCTTGGGGTGTGTTTACAAGCTTAGGAAACCTCACTATTTATAGGCCTAAGGAGGTTGAAAATCTGAATTATACAATTGAATTATGTAAACACACTAACTTCACCTAACACACTACACTTAATTCACCAACTTAACCTAACACACAATTGCATTTGAAAACAATTCCTCTTGTCTTTAGGCTTAGTGTTGCATCATCCACTTCAACATCTTTTGGCTCATTTGGCTGCTGCAAAATTCCACTCAAATATATGTACTGAATATGCTTCACCAAACTTTCCCACAATCAACAACACTTCATCATGCATATGTCATGCATGACAATGCATTGCAGCCAGCTTGTGGGCTCGTTTTGGGCTTGTGGCTCCAGTCTGAAAAATCTGGAAAAATATGGATCTTGAAGTTCTTTGTCTTATCTTTCCAAGCATATGCAGCCCAACTCAAGGAAAAATCGGAAAGGCCTTCAAATGTGATTTTTGGCCCAGTAACGCAGATGCTGCCGAATTTGACCTTAAGTTGCCAAAACATGTATAACTTTCTCTAGAAGACTCGGAATCATGAACCGTAAAATTCTACAGAAACTAGACTTCCGTATCTTTCCAATGATGTATGGCTCATTTTCTGGTTCTTCTTGAGAAAGTACAGTCCAATCCGTGAAGTTGACTGATCTGCAGACACCGTTTTGAGTTAACTTGTCTCCAAAATGCAATTAATGAGTCCTTAAACTTATTACACTGAAACAAACACAAAACTTATTAAAAGCACAAGTTTAACTCAAAAACATAACCAAATCATAAATTAAAAGGGTACAAAATGATATGTAAATATGCACCGATCAAATACCCCCAAACCTAGATTTTGCTAGTCCTCGAGCAAAACAAAAAGAAAACAAAGAGAAAAACAAAACAAGAAGTTAACTAGACCACTTTCGCAGGTAATTCGATTGCATTTAGCGTATGCAACAAGCCTTTAAACCTCTAGGCATCCCTAGTAGGAGGAGTTGTGTCTCCTGAGGGTTTAAGCAGATACAATACCCACAAACGTTTTACTGACTCTGTAAAACAAAGTAATTAGAAAACTTAAAAGATTGTTAGTCCTTAAGCAAAACCAAAAACAAAAACAAACATAAATACATTACTTAACAAAAACAAAAACAAAAACAAAAACGATTACAAAAATAAAAAGAACTCAAAACAATCTTTCCGAACATTTTCTGAAGAGAAATGACTCATGCACATGACTTAAACGTTTTATTAATAAAAGCTCAATTTTTAGACATTATTTACAAAGCGGCAAAGTTCTAAACACAATATGCTCAAAGTGTAGTAGTGTGATAGCCAAATACAACAAATTCCCCAATCTTAGTTTTCACACAATTTCAAAAATCATACAAAGCATAAGTTTAACTTCAAATCTCACCAAAGTTGTCCTCTCACAAATGAATCACTCAGAAGAGGGCTATAATGCATCACTCAGTTATAAACATGAAAATAGAGTTAAACCATAAAGACTTAACTCGAAATAGAAAGATGAAGAACTTGCATTAATATGATCTCAAGAAGGATGCCAAACACTTAAAAGTAAGAAAATGGATGCAATTCAACCACATGACATTTAAGATCAATTTAGGTCTTTAACATAGGTTGTAATTGGGCCAAGGGTGTAAGGTGAGTAAGAAATGAAAGGTATGGATAATACAAAGTCCAAGGAACTCGCAATGTAAGAGCATAAAACAATTGTTTACAAGACTTCGAATCATCACGATTAGATTTTTTCTTTTACATGATCAAAACTCCTTATACCTTCATTTACATTGATTCATACTCCTTTCCTTTAATTGAATAAACACCAATTTATTTTGAAGGCCCAAAATTGAAATTTCATTCAACCACCACTTAACTTTTCTCTTTTCTTTCACCAATTGTGTATTTTTTTTTTCTTCGAAATGTAACACCCATTCCCAAACTTAGCATGAAAAACACATCCCAATTAAAGCTCATGAGTTCCTTAGAAAGGTAAATATTTGTTTTTCGGGCTAAGGCGAGGAAATATAATTGGTAAATGAAAGAAAAGGTTTACATGTAGGCTCAAAATGGTTAACAATGGAAAATCATGCTTAAGCATGCATAAGGTTAGCTTGAAAGGCACAAACGATCCAAAGAATGCCTTAATATCATTTCTTTAAATGTCATGAAGTCAAATTGCACAAGAATGAATGACTTTTAAGTGTTCAACCAAATCAATGAATAATGAGATCAAACAACAACTTTGATGACAAGAAAATTAGAGTACGTATATAACACTCATGAATTGAAGTACAAGGCTCAAAAGCTCACTTTATATGGTTGGTTATATAAGTCTAATTTATGCTTCATACAATTCTTTAGATCATGCAAATCCTTTAATTGGAAAATTATGAAACAAATGGTAAGTGCAAAGGAGGTTTCAAACATGTCATGATAGAACAATGCCAATTTTTTTTTTTTTTTAAGAAATTTTTAATTTTTAATTTTTATAAAGAAAAGAAACACTAAAATAAAATGAAATCCAATTTTTATTTAAGTCATGCAAACATTTATCACTATCTCATCATAAGTGTTCGGAAAGTGACTCAAAAACAAAACAAGACTCAAATAGAAGAAAAACAAGCAATTTTTAATTTTTTTTTTTTTTAATTCAGAAAAAAATAATACATGCTAAACTCGAATACCCCCAAACCTAGAAATGAACATTGTCCTCAATGTTTAAAAATTAGCCACAAACAATGTCATAACAACAAATGAAAGGTATTAAAGCAAAATAAAAAAACACAAAACATACAAAAATAAAATAAAACAATTACAAAATAAAAATTACAAAACAAACAATCAAATAAAAAAAAAACACGAAACAGTAAAACACTCAAAACAGTAAGCCCTAACAGATAGTCTTACATCAACTGAAACCCAAACAATTGAAAGCCCAACCCAAAATGAAATTAACCCAACAACGGTAAAACCCGACCCAAAATGAAATCTAAAGCCCACATGTTTTAATTTTAATTATAATTTTTTTAATTTAAGATCAAACGTGAATTGGATTCTGAAACATGGGTCCTAATTTTGTCTCGGTTCAGTGTGAGGGACCAACAGACAGGGCGAGACACGTGTCGACGCATAGAGGCGCCGCAGACTCCACAAGCAGAAATTATGGGGCCATGGAAAGGCGCGACGACTTTGCTCGAACGCGTCCGTTCAGACAAAGCAAGTCGTGACAAATGAGTTGGAAACGGTTGGAAAGTGAGAAGGTTGTGGGACTCGAGGAACGCTTGGGGATTCAGAAAATGCTTAGACGCTGCGATGGCTAGGGTTTGTCAAAGACTATGTCTATAAGAAGGAAAACGAAGGGAAAAAAAACAAAAAAAACACAAACTCAGAAACACAAAAGAGAAAAGAAGCAAGAAAAACTGAGAAATCAAATGGCTTCTTCCTACCCCTTTTCCTTGGATCTCAACCTAGCTCCACCGACTCAAACACGAGGCCAAGCAGTAGCACCAGTATGGATGCCCTACTTTGCCTCCGCACGGGGCCTGTGACCTGTCAATGACTCAATACTCCTGGACAACGATGTTGCCATTGGAGTTGGCAGAAATTTGGTGACTCCTAAAGATATACGTGTGTTCGGGACAAGGGATGACAACCGGGTCATGAGTGATGCCCTGGCACTGAGCATGCAGAGTACAGCATGTGTCGCAAGTTTGGTTCATCGCCTACTTGCGAAGTCCCATGAGGTAGAGGTGCTGAAAGGTCAGTTGGCGGCGGAGCACAGTATGGTTGAAGAGTTTCAAAGTGCTATAAAAAGCTTGAAAAGGGAGCGGTCAAGGATAGTGGAGGTGAATCGACACCAGCTAGAAGTATTGCGAGACGAGAATAAGAACCTATCAAAGATGGTAGAGTTGTACTCTCGCGACATGCGGAAACAGCTCGAGGACCTAGACCGACCGGGTAAACGCAAGAAACCAGATCGCGAGAGTAGTTATACTCAAGCTAAGATTGCGATCTTTGGGAGCTCAAGTGATGAGCCCCAAGAGGCTGTGCGTGAAGCCCCGGAAGAGGACAGCCAGAGGGCCAAACTAAAAGCTCCTATGGTCGAGACACCGAGCGCCAAGAAGAAATGATTTCAGTTTTTATTTATTATTTAATTTTAAAATGTATGCGCTTTTTTTTAAATGGGAAATAAAAATGTTATGTTATCTCAAAGAAATGAATGACCCTAAATTTAAAGAACGACGATGAAACAAAAACATGAAAACCCAAACATGCATTTTTACTTTTAGTTAAGTAAACACACAAGTAACTGCTTTTTTCTTTTAAGAGAAAAACTTAAGGATGACCAGTTAAGGGCCTCAGAAAAACACAGCCAGGGATCCGGGAAGGTTGGAGGGGTCACAATGGTCCCTCTTAAAACCCAAATTTCTTAGACACCGAAGGTGCCGCCTTAAAGAACTCCTAGACACTGTATAGACTGCGGTTGCTCACTGGAGTTACCAAAAGTTTAGCTCCTTCAAAGAATATCCTATGAGTTTTAAATTATACTACATAATTAAATAAAAACAAAATAAATAAATAAAAACTGAAATAAACACACAATTCAAACAAGAATTTAAAAGAAGAGTTGGGATTCTTGCACCAGGTGTCCAAGACGCATCTTTAATTTTGTCTCTTCTTCCAACCAAATTCTTAAGAAACCTGTCAAACAAAAAAAACAAGTTAATTTTAAATTAAAAAGAAAAACAATGAATAAAGAAAAATAAAATAAAATAAAAAGGAAAAGGAAAACACACTTCCCCAAACTTAAATCAAACAAAGACGACAAACGGAAAAAAAATCACAGTTCCCTAACTAAAATAAACTAAAGATGATAGCCGAAAGGGAAAAGCAAAAACACAAAGCTCTAGAAAATGAAAGTAACGGGCAAAAATATTAAACACCAGAAAACACGGAGAAAATAAAAAAAAGTAAAGTAAAGTAAAGGTGCTCCCTTTTAAAAAAAACGCGCTCGCAATTTGCGGCAGAAATGAAGGGATCGGAGAGAAGGAGCACAGGATAGCACCCTCGAGATCCGAAATGCTTTCGGCTCCCTCGTCTTGTATAAGTCTATTTAAACTCATCTCGGTGAAGTAGAAGAGCACCCGCATTTCTTCCTGCAAATTAGAGAAAAACATCAAAAAATCCAAAAACAAAACAATGGCATCCTCATGCACTCACCTTGATGATCTCAACCTTGAATTGACCCTTGCGCCACCGAATGCGCAGATAAGGGCTCGTCCAAACCATGTCTTCCCAAACTCCACATATCATCACGGCACGGCCTCAAACTTTGCTGAGGTAATACCGAACTTTTCTGAGGTAGTGTCGAACAGAGCAAGTGCTGCTAGAAGGCATGATTGGCAGCAAGCTCACACCGACGGATCATCTGCATGTGGCGCAGAGGTTAACAAGGAAGCAGTGGAGGAGTCCCACAATTTAACTGTGCTCCACGCGGTCTCGGCTACCAATTTGGGCATGCGATTATTAGCGAGGACACGGGAGTGTGCCGCGCTGAGCGAGGAAGTAGCTTCCTTGAAGGCTATGGTGGCGGACTTCCAGAAGCGGCTCTATTGTGCCAATCAGCACGTGGAAGCACTGCAAAGAAAAAATGAGGACCATGTGGAGCCTTGGAGATTCTGCAAGTAAGAGAGAATAGAGGCAAGACATGATGATGAAGATGATGAAGATGAAGAAGAAGAAGAAAATGATGATGATGTTGTTTTTTAATTCACTTGAATGGTTTTTTGTTTTTTGTTTTTTTTGTTTTGTTTTTTTGTTTTTTGTTTTTTTTAAGTGAAATAAAGTTTTTTTTTTTTAACACTCTAGAAATAAACTAACCAAGCAAACCACGTAAATAAATACATAAACTAACTTAACAAAACAAAAACAAAAGCAAACACTGAACAGAAAAAAAAAAAAAAAAAAAAATAAAAAAAGTAAAAAAAAAACTTAATTTAAAAACACACGAATATACAAGCAACTCACGGATGACCAGTTAAGGGCCTCAGAAAAACACAGCCAGGGGATCCGGGAAGGTTGGAGGGGTCACAATGGTCCCGCTTAAAACCCAAACTTCTTAGGCACCGAAGGTGTCGCCTAAAGAACTCCTAGACACTGTATTGACGAAGGTGCTCACTGGGGTTACCATAAGTCAGCTCATATGAAAAATCTTTATATTAAAAAAAAAATTAATTAATTAATTTTTTAATGTTTTAATGTTTTTTATTTTTTTTATAAAAAAGAAACGGAAATTTAAAATAATAACAAGTAAAGAGAAAAGATTGAAATGCTCCCCCTTGAAGCGATTAGGTCGAGCATGGATGCACTTGGAGGTCGCGACTTCTCCCACTGCTCCACACTTCCCATTCTTATGATTGACGTTGCCATCTCCCTCCATTTTTATTGAGCTATTTAAATTGCTAGAACAAACACACAAAAACTTGAAACAGAATTAAAAGGATTAGGAAATAAATAAATAAAAACTAAAAAAAGGAAAAGGAAAAATCAACACTTCCATGCTTCAAAGTAACAAGCAACAAAGTAAATCAAACTAGCTTATGGAGTTCGTTCTTTCTCAAATATGATTATCCATATGGTGTGTGGTTTTAATCAAGTATTCAGAAAAAGCATTTAGTTATGGTGTTTTGTCTAAACACAAGTTCCGAACCCATTAAGAACAAGAAGAACAATAAAGAACCAAGTAGAATTTAAACATGGTGTTTGTCTTCAATATCTACCCATTCATTCACTAATCAGTCCAAGAGTCATATGGTGTTTATGTAAACTTGAACAAGATATTTAATTAAGAACAAGTGAATGAAACCATAAACAAGAAATAATCGACATGCTACTTGAACCTTTTTCTTTTTTTGCGTTGTGTAAGCTGGGACTCAAACCCAGTTCTCTTGCTTGTCAGGCAATTGTCCTTGTCCGTTGGACTACAAACACAACTTGTCAATTAACGTCATTAACTTTAAAACATGAAACTGTCTAGTTATATACAAAAAATAAAAATAATAAAAAGTAGGAAAACCAAATAGAATCAAACAATGTTACCGATCCCCGGCAACGGCGCCAAAAACATGTTGCGTAGATTCAGCTGTACCAAAATGGGTTCAACTACATCCTCAACTTGTGATACTCGCAAGTGCACGAGCCGTTGGGTAGTATAGCATGTGTAAGTGCGAGGTCGATTCCACAGGGATTGGTGATTGAATGATCCAATTTAGTTTCCTACACAAAATAGAAATAAAAACAAAAGAACAAAACAAGAAGAAAGAATGTACATTACAAGAAAAATAAATTACAACTAAGAAAACATTAAGGATTTTGTACAACACTTGAGAACATGGAGAGTTTTTGGAGAGAAAGAGAGAGATGATTGAGAACTTGAGAATTTGGGAGAGAATGTGTTTGAGAGCTTTGAGGAATTTGGAAGAGAAAGAAAGATGTTTGAGAACTTGGAGAATGTTTGTGAACTTGGAGAATTTGAGAACTTAGGGAAGGGAGAGAAAGGTGTTCGTGAAGTGTTTGAGACATTGAGACTTTTGAAGAGAAGAAAGTGGTGTTTGAGAATTTGATGAAGGAATGGGAAGGTGTTTGAGAAAGAGAAGGGATGAGTGTTTGAGAACTTGGAGGATTTTGGAAGAGAAGGGAGAAGTGTTTGGGAACAAGGAGACTTTTGGAGAAGAAAGTAGAGAGATGTTTGAGAGCATGGAGAACTTTGAAAGGGAAGAGACATGTGTTTAGGGTTTGGAGAATGTTTGGAAGAGAATAGAGAAGTGTTTGGGAAGTGTTTGAGAACTTAGAGAATTTGGTGAATGAATGAGAGAAGTGTTTAAGAACATGGAGACTTTGAGAAGAGAATGTAGAAGTGTTTGGGAAGTGTTTGAAGATTTAGTAAAAGGATCATATTACAACAATTGAGAACTACAAAGGGAAACTAAGAGAATTTGAGGGAGATAAGGGAAGAGAGCTCTAGAGAAGTGCTTGAGAGCTCCCCCCCTTGGGGTGTGTTTACAAGCTTAGGAAACCTCACTATTTATAGGCCTAAGGAGGTTGAAAATCTGAATTATACAATTGAATTATGTAAACACACTAACTTCACCTAACACACTACACTTAATTCACCAACTTAACCTAACACACAATTGCATTTGAAAACAATTCCTCTTGTCTTTAGGCTTAGTGTTGCATCATCCACTTCAACATCTTTTGGCTCATTTGGCTGCTGCAAAATTCCACTCAAATATATGTATTGAATATGCTTCACCAAACTTTCCCACAATCAACAACACTTCATCATGCATATGTCATGCATGACAATGCATTGCAGCCAGCTTGTGGGCTCGTTTTGGGCTTGTGGCTCCAGTCTGAAAAATCTGGAAAAATATGGATCTTGAAGCTCTTTGTCTTATCTTTCCAAGCATATGCAGCCCAACTCAAGGAAAAATCGGAAAGGCCTTCAAATGTGATTTTTGGCCCAGTAACGCAGATGCTGCCGAATTTGACCTTAAGTTGCCAAAACATGTATAACTTTCTCTAGAAGACTCGGAATCATGAACCGTAAAATTCTACAGAAACTAGACTTCCGTATCTTTCCAATGATGTATGGCTCATTTTCTGGTTCTTCTTGAGAAAGTACAGTCCAATCCGTGAAGTTGACTGATCTGCAGACACCGTTTTGAGTTAACTTGTCTCCAAAATGCAATTAGTGAGTCCTTAAACTTATTACACTGAAACAAACACAAAACTTATTAAAAGCACAAGTTTAACTCAAAAACATAACCAAATCATAAATTAAAAGGGTACAAAATGATATGTAAATATGCACCGATCAATTGGCACGCATATTTTCCAGGTATTACCTTTCTATATCATTTACCCTCTTATTTCATACATTTGCTATGCTTTTATTTTGAAACATTAAAAACAATGTTTGATTTAGGTTTGGGGGTAAGGTTTAGAAGTTTTGTTTTGTTTTATTTTTATTTATTTATTTATTTAATTTTTTAAGTTAATTCCGAATTTCTTGTTTCTCTTTTATTACTGTAATTCTTGCTTTCTTTTACTTGTTTATGTATTTAATTTGTTGTTAAGTTTGGGAAGTAGATTGCTTCATGATTGCACACACAGAAATTTGGCTCAAACACTTATTCATTTCATAAACATGTGATTACATACACAAATGTGAAAAATGCATACATAAAATTTCTCAATCACATGTTTGTTTCCAGATTCTGAGCTAGCTGAGGCTTCTGCTAATTGCCTCTATCTGCTCGCACTTGTAGAATCTGCAGCAGCTCTACATGCTCCTCAATTTTCCCCTGCAGTGTTTCCACTTGCTTATTGGCAAGGAGAGCCGTTTCTGCGAGTCCGCCACCAGAGCTTTCAAGGAGGCCACCTCCTCACTCAATGCTGCACACTCCCGTGTCCTCGCCAGTAGTTGCATGCCCAGATTGGTAGACGAGACCGCCTGGAGCACAGTGAGATTGTGGGACTCATCCACCGCCATCCTGCCAGACCTACGTGCCACATGCAGGTGACCCTGCTGGAGTGAGTTTACTGCCAATCAATGTTCCAGGCAGCACTAGACCTGTTCGGCATTGCCTCAGAAAGGTTCAGGATTGCCTCAACAAAATTTGAGGCTGTGCCATGATGATATGTGGAGTTTGGGAAGACAGGGGTTGGAGGAGCCCTTATTTGGGCATTTGGTGGTGCAAGTGATAACTCAAGGTTGAGGTCATCAAGGTGAGTGCATGAGGATGCCATTTGTTTTGCTTCTGAATTTTTTGATGTTTTTCCTTAAGTTTGCAGGAAGAAATGCTGGGTATCATCCGCTTGTAGAGGCGTGGTTTAAATAGGCATATGCTGATAGAGAGAGCCAACACCATATCGGATTTCCCGGGCATGCTCGACCTAATCGCTTCAAGGGGGAGCACCTTTACTTTCACTTTACTTTACTTTTTTCCGTGTTTTCTTGTGTTTTATATTTTTGCCCGTTACTTTCATTTTCTAGTGCTTTGTGTTTTTACCTTTCCCTTTCGGCTATCATCTTTGTCTTATTTTAGTTGGGAAGTGTGTTTTCTTTTTCTTTTTCTTTTTCTTTTTCTTCTTCTTTTTTTTTTTTTTTTTCTTTCTGCAACCTTACTCTTTTATTTCCGAAAAAAGAGAAATAACAAAAACCAAAAACCACAAAATAAAATAAAAACACCAATAATGTTGTAGAAATCATTTCTTCTCGGTTGTTGGTGTCTCGACCATTGGAGCTTTGAGTTTAGCCCTCTGGCTGTCCTCTTCCAGGGCTTCACGCACAGCCTCTTGGGGCTCACCACTTGAGCTCCCAAAGATCGCAATTTTAGCTTGAGCGTAACTACTCTCGCGATCTACTTGTTTGCGTTTACCCGGTCGGTCTAGGTCTTCCAGCTGCTTTCGCATGTCGCGAGAATACAACTCTACCATCTTTGTTAGGCTTTTATTCTCGTCCCGCAATACTTCTAGCTGGTGTCGATTCACCTCCACTATCCTTGCCCTCTCCCTTTTCAAGCTTTTTATAGCAGTCTGACACTCTTCAACCATACTTCGCTCCGCCGCCAACTGACCTTTCAGCACCTCTACCTCATGGGACTTCGCAAGTAGGCGATGTCCCAAACTTGCGACACATGCTGGACTCTGCACGCTCAGTGCTAGGGCATCACTCGTGACCCGGTTGTCATCCCTTGTCCCGAACACACGTATATCTTTAGGAGTCACTAAATTTCTACCAACTCCAATGGCAACATCGTTGTCCAGGAGTATTGAGTCATTGACGGTCACAGGCCCCCGTGAAGAGGCAAAGTAGGGTACCCACACTGGTGCCGCTGCTTGGCCCCATGTCTGAGTCGGTGGAGCTAGGTTGAGATCCAAGGAAAAGGGGTAGGAAGAGGCCATTTGATTTCTTACTCTTTTCTTCTTTCTTTTTTTTTTCTTTTCTTTTCTTTCTTTCTTTTCTCTTTTGTGTGTTTCTGAGTTTGTGTTTTTCACCATTTCTTTTTATCTTTTTATAGACTTAGTCTGCTAAACCCTAGCCGCACCCTAGCCCTTATGACTTATCTCTATATGTCGCCGCACCTGTTTCCCAACCCCCCCTTAATTGCATTTTTACCTTTCACCACCTTCACGTGAAAAGTCGTTGCACCTTCCTACAAAACCAATAATTCTGGCTTTTGGGATGTGAAAGTGGCCTTTGCGCGCTGACACGTCCCTCACCTCTTTTTGCCCGTGACGTATCAGGAAACGAGACATCCGGCCCCCTTCTCTCTTTTCAGAAATCTCGTTCCTTGCGCTTCTGACAACGCTTCTTTGTTTTCTTTAATTTCTTAATAATAATAATAATAAATAACAATAATAATAAAAGAAGTGTTTGGGCTTTCGTTTGGGTTGGGTTTTAAAATTGATTTGGACGTTCTCATGGGCTGGATTTCTGCGTGCATAGAACCTGTTGTTAGGGTTTACTGTTGTATTTGGTTTGGTTTTGTTCTGTTTGATTTTGTTTTGTTTTTGCAACTAAATTGTAGTTTTAAATCTTGTTTGTTCTTTTATTTAATTGCTTTACTCCATTTCATTTCTTGTTATAACTTTGTTGATACCTAAATTCTTCAACATTGAGGACAATGTTTGATTTAGGTTTGGGGGTAAGGTCTAGAAGTTTTGTTTTTAAATTTTTAGGGTAGTTTTGTTTTTATTTCAAAAAAAAAAAAATGGTGTTATCTCTAGATTTTTATGCTTACTATCATCAAATCAGATTTAACACTCATGAATGATTTTTACGATTGGAAACATATGATTAAATTTTAAACCCATAATTTTAGTTTTTTCACTTATTTCTATTTAGTGGATAATTCATGAGTTATACTTTGAACTCTCACATGCACATCAACACTTTAGTGAGAATGAAAGAAAAGATCAATTATAGTTAACTTTGTTGTTTTAAGTAGAGTTAGATGACATTGCTCTTGATTGACCTTGGCGTAAAAAATAAAAAAATAAAAAAATAATAATGATGTTAATTTATCCAGAGTTTTACTTAGTAACCGGGCCTCTTGCCTAAACAGCAGCGAGTGTTCGCGTCAAACGGTAAAGTTTTGAGGTAAATACATTTTGTGACTAGTTTAGTTCTGTAGCCTTTTTAACTCGAGTTAATAAGCCCTTAGGGGTGTTTCTACACCTAATGCCTTAAAACCTTTGGTTTGAGAGTCGTTGGCCTAAATCTCGCTACATGGGTTAATTAGAAAGCTTAATGGAACTAAACATTGCACAGTCACATTCAAAAAAAAAAAAAAAAAAAAAAAACAAAGAAGAAGAAGTATATAAATGCCTTGGTTAGTTATTTGCACTGAATTTTGATAATGATTGAAATAATGAGGTTACTGTGATTGAAATTGACTTTTGTCTCTAAAATGTGTTGGTTCACTTAAACACCAAAGGAAACAAATGAAAAATTTACTAAATGATTATAAGTGATCAAGACTTTATGTGGGGATTAATTTGAAGCGTGTTTGCTCTTTTAAAAAATTGTTCATGAATTTTCAATCCAGATAGCTTTGATGATGGTTAAGCATTTGTTTAAATTTTCAATTTTGTTGTAGCATAAATTTTTTAATCTCTCATTTTGATGTTTCTGGGTATCATCACTGAAAGCCCTCACGAGACTATACTCGTCCACTAGGGTAACCTAGGGGTTTAAAGGCTTGTTGCATATGCTAAATGCAATCGAGATCCCTGCGAAAGTGGTTTAGTTTTCTTTTCTACTTAGTTTTTATTTTCTTTTGCTCGAGGACTAGCAAAATATAGGTTTGGAGGTATTTGATGAGCACAAAATAAATACAAGTTTTATCCTTAAATTTATATTTGTTAGTATTTTCTTTTGTATTATGTAAATTTATTAGAGTATTTGTATTGGCTATTTTCAATCTTTGTTTTTGTATTTAATGAGTGGTTGTATGTAGATATTAAGTGTCTTCCACCAATGGCATGAGGAGGAGGAGGAATAAGCGATGTGTTGCAAAAAGATAGGAAGAACTCAATTTGGATTTGATGACTTTGCCTTTTACAGCTCATGCTGTACAGTCCATTTGCAGACCTGAAAAACGAATTTTCCCATGCTCAAATGAATAAATATCCTTCATGACACTTGTTCAATAAGATGTCGACTAAAACATATCCAAAAATTGGAATAATTGGATAAAAACTCAATCCACAGGCTGTCAAACACCAAGACAGGTTCATGACTTTGCCTTTTACAGCTCATGCTGTACAGTCCATTTGCAGACCTGAAAAACGAATTTTCCCATGCTCAAATGAATAAATATCTTTCATGACACTTGTTCAATAAGATGTCGACTAAAACATATCCAAAAATTGGAGCAATGGGATAAAAACTCAATCCACAGGCTGTCAAACACCAAGACAGGTTCATGAGAGGACAGATTGCACATACAGCTGGAATGAAAGGGACTTCATGCTTCTATAAATAGGCAGCAACTCAAAGAATATGTGCAGAAATTCAAGAGTGATACACAGCAGAAGGCAAGAGAGAGAGAGAGAAAGAGTGAGGAAGAAAGAGAACAATGATGGAAAGGAAAGAACCAAGAGCTAACAACTCTTTTAAACTTGTTCTTCCTTTCCTAGTTCTCATGTAAATTATGTATTTTAATTTCTTTGTTTTGTTTTAAATTCTTAATTATGTCTAGCTAAAATACTTAACTAAGGTTGGATGAAACACCATTATTAAATAAAGTTCTAGTTTTTATCTTCAATTCTCAAATATTGTGGTGTTCAATGATTATAATTTTCACTTCACATGATTAATAGATTAATCTTCTTTTCACTACTTCTATCATGTATTGTGACATATAACATGTATTTGTGGTAGTTAATAGTTTGGATTAATCTATTAATTTATCCTTGGTTTATATTTCTAGTTTACAAATTTCTTTGATATTTTGTTATTCAAATAAACTTTTTCACATAGGATGCTTAGGAAACTTTGATCCTTTGTAGTTAAATAATTTTGTTTACATATTATGCTTAGAATTTGTACTTATGAAGGGAAGGAAAATTTACTTATGATCTAAAGTACAAGCTTAATTGATAAATCTTGAGAAAGCAGTAGATTGATTTCTAGATTGCTACTCCATGGGAATTGAAAGATAAATAATTAGGATCTTATGGAATAATGGTGTGGATTCTAATACCTTAGTTATTTTTTCTCATAAATTTAAATCTTAATTTCAGTTTATTGTCATTTCCATATTTGTTTCATGCTTTATTTAATTTTCTTTATCAACAAACAAATCACCATTTGAATCAACTAGGTTGGCAATGAAATTAACTTGGGTATAATTGGTTTTCTATCTTTACACGCAATCCCTTGGGTACGATCTCGCTCTTACACGTTTATGCTATATTCGATTCGTGCGCTTGCGAGTTTATAAATTTTAAAAGACACCGCTTTTGGTGACAACACCCCTCTTCGTCCTCGACCGCAAGGATGGCCCGCGGTGGATCGGCAAGGCGCACCCTCTTGGGAGTGGAGGCGGCATCCACGTATACCGTCATTGGCCGCTTCCCGGACGCCTTGGAAGAAGCGGTATCGGCACCCTAAGCCGGGCTGCGTACCGGTTCGCTAACCGGCACCCTCTCCTGAGGCTGATCGGCATGGAGCTACCTCTGCCATTCGGCAATCGACGCCCGCGAGGGTCAGCCTCCGCTATCCTCTCGCAGGAGAAGCCTCTGGCCGACGCCGTTGCTTCTTCCCCTTGGACACCACTTGGAGGCGCCGCTTGGAGGTCTCCGAGGCTTCTTGGCCTCGGCAGTCTTCCTGGCTTCAGACACTACATAAACAAGGCACGAGTTAGCCGAAAAGAATCAGCGAAAGCAAAGAAAAACCAAAGAGAACTTACTCTCGGAGGGCTGGCAAGACGGGCCTTGACAAGATTCTCAGTGAAGCAGGAACTGTGGGTATTCCCTGGCGACGGCAGGAACCTTCGTCCTCACTTGGTTAATCTGCCGAAGCTCTGCCCTAGAGCTGCCGTGGGCTGTTCCAGCTTACCTGCGAAAAATGACAAACTGTTCAGTGCCAACACAAAAAAAATATATATATAATGGCCTACCGATCAGTATGGCAGCAACCTACCGGCAGTCTGAAAGGTAGTGGGGATGTGGAAGCGAACGAGAACTCCCGATGGCGATTCCCAATCACCGGAGAGCAACACCCGCCGATTCCTCCAGGACTTCTGAGAAGTCGACACGACATTCAAAAAATGGCCCCTTTCGAAGCCCTGAGGCAGTTCGCCTGAACCCATCCACCGTGATCTGTACTCTTGGACTTGGTGATGCTGGACAGATGGGAAAACTGCTCGTAAGAAGGCCCATCCTCTTCGGCAAGTCCAAATGCCGTCACGACTCCCATCAGTACGGCCCAGAAGTTCGGATTGAACTGCCCAGGGGCATACCCAATCTGAGCCAGGATCCTTTGAACTGGAGGCTGCAACGGTAGCCTGGACGCCTTGCTGAAGGACATCAGTGAAGAAGGCGACCTCACCGTCCTTGGGCTTGCTCAGAGATTCGGTAGGGTGTGGGATCCTCATCCCTACCGACGCTGTGGAATCCTGTATTCCGCCCTAATCTTTTGCAGCTCTCGGTAAGTCAGCTTATTGGGTGGCAGGTAGTCCACGTCGAACAGCTGCTCTCTCGCCACCCCTTCGGTATCCTAGGGTTCCCGCTGCTCACTATTGTCACCTTCGGCCTAGGACTCGGCTCGGGAGACTCTCCACGGCCAGAAGTGGAAGCCTCCGGAATGTGACCTGGAAGATGCCTCCGGCATCCTAACACCCCCCACCTCAGGCTCGGGTTGCATGCCTGACCCAACGTCCACCTCAGGCTCGGAATGCATGCCTAACCCAACATGCCGACCGTCTCTATATACAACCGCCAACGGCATGGGCTGACTGGTCATGAGCCCCTTACCGATCCCGTGAGTAGGCGCAGGAGTAAACCTCTCGCCAACCACTTCAACTTCGGAACCACTCCCACTATCGGCATCCTGGGCCGACTCCTCACCCTCGGTATACTGTCCCCTCTCTCTGGGGACTCATCCTGAAAGCATTGGGCTCGCTCTCATATCCCGACTCGCTATCAGACATCTACAAAAACGACGGAAGTAAACTAAGGGTCATGCAAAGAGCTATCCTACCGTCGCCTACATCTCTACCTATGGCAACTAGACTACCGAACTACACCCCACTTTTAAAAGTTCTAGTCTAGTTTAAACCAAGGAAGGATGTATGCGTAACGAAAGGAAAGAAGACAAGAGATTACCGAGCAGTACCTTGTGAAAATTGAAGTCAAAGAGTGAACGTCACTTCGCTTTCCGAATGGTCTCGCCGGAAATCGCCTTGGTTACCGTTTGGTCTTGATAGAATCGCCTTGCGTACCGTTCGATATCGCCGAAATCGCCTGGGCAGAGCTCTCGCCTCGCTCGCAAATGCAAAAGTGATTTCTGCCTCAGAAGTCACTGCAATATATAGGGCGAAGATTGTAACGGTACGCCTCGGGAAGCCAAACGAAACATTAAATGCGCCGCTCCGCACGACTTGACACGCCACGCGTCACGCATGGAGTAGGCCACCTGACAACACGTTAGGTACAGAAGACGAAGCGTCGCCCCGTCCCATCACTCCCCTGAGCATTGACCGCCATAGGAAAAACCGAACTTGTCCAGTTAACTAGCGACCGGCAAGGTCACTCGGCACCCCATTCGGTGGCAACCTTGAACTCCCATGCGAGACTTCCGAACGGAAGGGACCTCTGGTGACTCAAGCGCCTCCTCCTGGCACTCTACCAAACGGTAGGCACATTTATAGTGACTCAAGCGCCTCCTCCTGGCAATCTACCGAACGGTAGGCACATTTGTGGTGACTCAAGCGCCTCCTCCTAGCACATTTATAGTTACTCAAGCGCCTCCTCCTGGCAATCTACCGAACGGTAGGCACATTTATAGTGACTCGAGCGCCTCCTGGCAAATCTACCGAACGGTAGGCCCCCCTATGGCGGCACAAGCGCTTCCTCCTAGCGAACTGCCGAACGGAAGGACGACCAGGGGACTGTCTACAAAGAACAAATCAAGCCCTCACCCGAGCATCCTCGGATAAAGGCTGGGGGACTCCTGTTTATACCCAAAATAAGCAACCAGTAAGAGCAAGACACGTGGGACAAATCGAGCCTGGGACAGAGGTGCCTTCGGCACCTCCTCCTGCCGATCGCACCACTTAGGGCAACGCCTTCTCATAGGACACGTAGCACGCTCCCAGCTGACGTCCACAGTCCCACATCGACAGATTACAAATGGCACACACCTCCCAAGGCCTATAAAAGGGATCAGCCATCCCAAAATAGAGGTAATCAAAACGATCGGCATACTGCTTAATTGATCTGAAAGTAAAACTTACTAAATCCCGAACTTACTTATGCTCGGAGAGCCTTCGGCCGGTACCACACCGATGCCCTTGGCCTTACCAAGTGTTCCTCTATTTTGCAGGTCACGCTCCCTACCGAGGCTTCCAAGGTACCGAAGGCAACAAAATTACTAAGTTGACCCTAAAGTCTCAAGACCACTTTTTGGCGTCAACAATTTTCATCAAAATTATTTCTATATTCTGGTATACAATGTAAGGATTTTCCATATTTTGTGACAGAAAATGCATTCATACCAGCAAGGAGCGTGGAATCTGATGTGTCCAGTTATGGAGTTGTTTTACTTGAGCTGATAACTAGAAAGAAGGCATTGGATCCATCATTTGGGGAGCTAACAGACATTGTAGGTTGGGCTAGGTCAACGTGGAGCAACGCAGAAGACATTGATCAGATAGTTGATTCAAGCCTTCCGCATTCAAATATCATTAACCAGGTTGTTGATGTGCTGATGGTGGCTTTCAGATGCACTGACCAAAATCTGAAGGCAGAGATGTTGTGTAGATTCAGCTGCACCAAAATGGATTTAGCTGCATCCTCAACTTGTGATACTCGCAAGTGCACGAGCCGTTCGGTAGTATAACGTATGTAAGTGCGAGGTCGATTCCACAGGGATTGGTGATTGAATGATCATGTTCAGTTTTCCTACACAAAATAGAAATGAAAACAAAAGAAGCAAAAAAGGTTTTGTACAGCATTTGAGAACTTGAGAATTTGGAAGAGAAGGTGTTTGGGAAGCTTTGAGGATTTTGGAAGAGAAAGGAAAGTGTTTGGGAAAGCTTGAGGATTTTGGAAGGGAATGTGTTTGAGAACTTTGAGAATTTGGAAGAAAGCGGTTGAGAACTTGGAGGATGTTTGTGAACTTGGAGAATTTGAGAACTTAGGGAAGGAAGAGAAAGGTGTTTGTAAAGTGTTTGAGACATGGAGACTTTTAGAGAAGAAAGTAGAGAGATGTTTGAGAACTTTGTGGATTTTGGAAGAACATGTGTTTGAAAGCTTTAGAGAATTTGATGAAGGAAATGGGAGAAGTGTTTGGGAAGTGTTTGGAGAAGAGAGTGTTTGAAGAATTTAGAAGAAGAGAAAGGAAAAGTGTTTGAGATTTAATACAAAGAAAATTTAGTAGAATGATCTTATTACAACAATTGAGAACTACAAATGCAAACTAAGAGAATTTGAGGGAGAGAAGGGAAGGGAGCTCTAGAGAAGTGTTTGAGAGCTCCCCCCCTTGGGGGTGTGATTACAAGCTTAGAGAACTTCCCTATTTATAGGCCTAGGGGAAGTAAAAATCTGAATTATACAATAGGTTTACCTACCACACTCACTTCACCAACTTACAACACTTAATTCACCTAACACACTATTACATTTGAAAACAATTCCTCTTGTCTTTAGGCTTAGTGTTGCAACTCCCACTTCATCATCTTTTGGCTCATTTGGCTGCTGCAAAATTCCACTCAAATATAGGTATTGAATATGCTTCACCAAACTTTCCCACAATCAACAACACTTCATCATGCATATGTCATGCATGACAATGCATTGCAGCCAGCTTGTGGGCTCGTTTTGGGCTTGTTTCTCCATCCATAAAATTCTGGAAAAATATGGATCTTGAAGCTCTTTGTCTTATCTTTCCAAGCATATGCAGCCCAACTCAAGGAAAAATCCGGAAAGCCTTCAAATGTGATTTTTGGCCCAGTAACGTAAATGCTGCCGAATTTGACCTTAAGTTGCCGAATTTGACCTTAAGTATCCCTAGTAGGAGGAGTTGTGTCTCCTGAGGATTTAACAATACGATACCCACAAACGTTTTACTGACTCTGTAAAACAAAGTAATTAGAAAACTTAAAAGATTGTTAGTCCTTAAGCAAAACCAAAAACAAAAACAAACATAAATACATTACTTAACAAAACAAAAACAAAAACAAAAACGATTACAAAAATAAAAAGAACTCAAAACAATCTTTCCGAACATTTTCTGAAGAGTAATGACTCATGCACATGACTCAAAAGTTTTAACAATAAAAGCTCAATTTAGACATTATTTACAAGGCGGCAAAGTTCAAAACACAATATACTCAAAGTGTAGTAGTGTGATTGCCAAATGCAACAAATTCCTCAATCTTAGTTTTCACACAATTTCAAAAATCATACAAAGCACAAGTTCAACTTCAAATCTCACCAAAGTTGTCCTCTCACAAATGAATCACTCGGAAGAGGGCTATAATGCAACACTCAGTTATAAACATGAGATTAGAGTTAAACCATAAGGACTTAACTCGAAATAGAAAGATGAAGAACTTGCATTAATATGATCTCAAGAAGGATGCCAAACACTTAAAAGTAGAAAAATGTATGCAATTCAACCACATGACATTTAAGATCAATTTAGGTCTTTAACATAGGTTGTAATGGGGCCAAGGGTGTAAGGTGAGTAAGAAATGAAGGGTATGGATAAAACAAAGTCCAAGGAACTCAAAATATAAGAGCATAAAACAATTGTTTACAAGACTTCGAATCATCACAATGAGAATTTATTTTTACATGATCAAAACTCCTTATATCTTCATTTACAATGATTCATACTCCTTTATTGAACAATCACCAATTTATTTTGAAGGCCCAAAAATGAATTTTCAATCAACCACCACTTAATCACAACTTTACTCTTTTCTTTCACCAATTGTGTGAATATATATTTTTTTGAAATGTAACACCTCTTCCCAAACCTAGTATGAAAAACACATCTCAATTAAAGCTCATGAGTTCCTTTGAAAGGTAAATATTTGTTTTTCAGGCTAAGGTAAGGAAATAAAATTGGTAAAGGAAAGAAAATGTTTACATGTAGGCTCAAAATGGTTAACAATGGAAAATCATGCTTAAGCATGCATAAGGTTAGCTTGAAAGGCACAAACGATCCAAAGAGGGCCTTAATATCATTTCTTAAATGTCATGGAATCAAATTGCAAAAGAGTAAATGACTTTTAAGTGTTCAACCAAATCAATGAATAATGAGATCAAACAACAACTTAGATGACAAGAAATTAAGAGTATGTGTATAACACTCATGAAATGAAGTACAAGGCTCAAAAGCTCACTTTATATGGTTGGTTATATAAGTCTAATTTATGCTTCATACAATTCTTTAGATCATGCAAATCCTTTAATTGGAAAAATTATGAAACAAATGGCAAGTGTAAAGAACGTTTCAAACATATCATGTTAGAACAATGCCAATTTTATTTTATTTTATTTATTTTTTAAGTTTTTTTTTTTTTACAATAAAAAGTTACAAAAAGAAAAAGAAAAAATAATAAATAAATAAAATTCAATTTTCATTTAAGTCATGCAACATTTATCACAATCTCATCATATGTGTTCGGAAAGTGACTCAAAAACAAAATAAAAATAAAAATAAAAGCAAGACTCAAAAATAAAATTAAAATAAAAATAAAAATAAAAACAAGCAAATAAAAAAATTTAAATTAAGGAAAAACCAAATTTACATGCTAAACTCTAATACCCCCAAACCTAGAAATGAACATTGTCCTCAATGTTTTAAAATTATGAACAAGCAATGTCATAACAAGAAATGAAAGGTACTAAAGTAAATATAAATCACAAAACACACAAGAATTAAAATACACAAATAAAATAATTACAAAAATAAAAATTACAAAACAAACGAACGAACGAAAAAAAAAAAATGAAACAGTAAACCCTAATCACACAATTTTGAAACCCAAAAAAAATTTGAAGCCCAAAGCTCACAATTAAATTAACCCATCTTGAAACCCAAACAACGGTGAAAACCCGAAGCCCACAATGAAGTCCGAAGCCCACATGTTCAATTGATTTTTATTTTTATTTTTATTTTTATTATTATTATTATTATTTTAAAAGAACATGGGTCATGATGTCTCGGTTAGTGTAAGGGACCAGCTGACAGGGCGAGACACGTGTCGACGCATAGAGGCGTCGCAGACTCCACAAGCACAAATTACGGGCTATGGAAAGGCGCGAAGACGACTTTGCTGACGCGTCCGTTCAGAAAAGACGCGTCGTGATAAATGAATTGGGTATGGTTGGAAAGCGAGAAGGTTGTGGGACTCGAGGAACGCTGGAGATTCAGAAAAATGGTTAGACGCTGCAATGGCTAGGGTTTGTCAAAGACTACATCTATAAGAAAGAAAAAGAAGGGAAAACACACAAACTCAAAAACACAAAAGAGAAAATAAGCAAGAAGAAGAAAAAAGTGAGAAATCAAATGGCCTCTTCCTACCCATTTTCGTTGGATCTCAACCTAGCTCCACCGACTCAGACATGGGGCCAAGCAGCGGCACCAGGATGGGTACCCTACTTTGCCTCCGCAAGGGGGCCTGTGACCTGTCAATGACTCAATACTCCTGGACAACGATGTTGCCATTGGAGTTGGCAGAAATTTAGTAACTCCTAAAGATATACGTGTGTTCGGGACAATGGATGACAACCGGGTCACGAGTGATGCCCTGGCACTGAGCGTGCAGAGAGTACAGCATGTGTTGCAAGTTTGGGTCATCGCCTACTGCGAAGTCCCATGAGGTAGAGATTCTGAAAGGTCAGTGAGCGGCGGAGCGAAGTATGGTTGAAGAGTGTCAGAGTGCTATAAAAAGCTTGAAAAGGGAGAGGGCAAGGATAGTGGAGGTGAATCGAGACACAAGCTAGAAGTATTGCGGGACGAGAATAAAAGCCTATCAAAGATGGTAGAATTGTATTCTCGTGACATGAGAAAGCAGCTGGAGGACCTAGACCGACCGGGTAAACGCAAGCAAGCAGATCGCGAGAGTAGTTACACTCAAGCTAAGATTGCGATCTTTGGGAGCTCAAGTGGTGAGCCCCAAGAGGCTGTGCGTGAAGCCCCGGAAGAGGACAGCCAAAGGGCCAAACTCAAAGCTCCTATGGTCGAGACACCTAGCGCGTGAAGAAATGATTTCTACTGTTTTTATTTTTTTGGTTGTTTTTGTTTTTGTTATTTTTGTTTCAGAAATAAAAGACTAAAGTTGCAAAAGGAAAAAAGAAAGAGACAAAGAAAACACACTTCCCAAACTTAAATCAAACAAAAACGACAAACGGAAAAGAAAGCACACTTCTCAAATTTAAATAAAACAAAGATGGCAAACGGAAAAGAATGCATAGTTCCCTAACTAAAATAAAACAAAGATGATAGCCGAAAGGGAAAGGCAAAAACACAAAGCACTAGAAAATGAAAGTAACGGGCAAAAACATAAAACATCAGAAAAAACACGGAAGTAAAAAGAAAAGTAAAGTGAAAGTAATGGTGCTCCCCCTTGAAGCGATTAGGTCGAGCATGCCCGGGAAATCCGAAATGGTGTTGGCTCTCTCTCATCAGCATATTTCTATTTAAACCACATCTCTCCAAGCGGATGATACCCAGCATTTCTTCCTGCAAACTCAAGGAAAAACATTAAAAAATTCAGAAGCAAAACAAATGGCATCCTCATGCACTCACCTTGATGATCTCAACCTTGAGCTCTCACTTGCACCACCGAATGCGCAGAGTAAGGGCTCGTCCAAATCCTGTCTTTCCAAACTCCACATATCATCACGGTACGGCCTCAAACTTTGCTGAGGTAATACCGAACTTTTCTGAGGCAGTGCCGAACAGAGCAGTGCTGCTAGGCAGCATGATTGGCAGTAAACTCACATCAGGGATCATCTGCATGTGGCACAGAGGTCCGACAAGGCTGCAGTGGAGGAGTCCCACAATTTAACGGTGCTCCATGCGGTCTCGGCTACCAATTTAGGCATGCGATTGTTGGCGAGAACACGGGAGTGTGCCGCGCTGAGCGAGGAAGTAGCTTCCTTGAAGGCTATGGTGGCGGACCTCCAGAAGCGGCTCTCCTGTGCCAATCAGCACGTGGAAGCACTGGAGAGAAAAAATGAAGACCATGTGGAGCTGCTGCAGATTCTGCAAGTGCGAGACAATAGAGGCATGCCATGAAGATGAAGATGAAGATGATGAAGAAAATGAAAATGAAGAAGTTGCTGTTATTGTTTTTTTTTTTTTTTTTTTTAATGTTTTTTATGTTTTTGTTTTTGTTTGTAATGCAGAATTTGAAGTGAAATAAAAATGTGTTTTAACACTTAGAAACTAACTAACCATACCACGTAAATAAATACATAAACTAACTTAACAAAACAAAAACAAAAGACTCAACAAAAAGAAAACAAAGAAAAAAAAAACTTAATTTAAAAACACACGAATATACAAGCAACTCACGGATGACCAGTTAAGGGCCTCAGAAAAACACAGCCAGGGAATCCGGGAAGGTTGGAGGGGTCACAATGGTCCCGCTTAAAACCCAAACTTCTTAGACACCGAAGGTGTCGCCTAAAGAACTCCTAGACACTGTATTGACGGAAGTGCTTCCTGGAGTTACCATAAGTCAGCTCATATGAAAAATCTTTTTTAATTTTTTAATTTTTAATTTTTAGTTTTTAAGATAAGAGAAAAAAAAGAAGATAAAATGAGACAACAAACCATAAATGAAAATGAACTAAGTACTCTAAACAAACTCAAACAAATGACATAAATTGTTGTACTAAAAGAAACAAACCAAGAAATAAACAGAATTTAAAGAAGAGAAAGGATTGAAATGCTCCCCCTTGAAGCGATTAGGTCGAGCATGGATGCACTTGGAGGTCGCGACTTCTCCCACTGCTCCACACTCCATGTTTTTATGGATTGGGTTGTCTCCTCTCTTTCCCTCTTTCTTAATGAGCTAATTCAGAAATGCTTAAAGAAAGACAAGGAAACTTGAAACAGATTTTTAGATTTATTGGATTAGGAACCAGAACATAAATGAAAAGGATAAACTAAACTAAAACATCAAGATTAGGGATTCAACTTCACCACAAACATCAAATTCCATGCTTCAAAGTAACAAGCATCAAAGTAAATCAAACTAGCTTATGAAGTTCGTTCTTTCTCAAATATGATTATCCATTTGGTGTGTGGTTGTAATCAAGTATTCAGAACAAGTATTTAGCTATGGTGTTTAGTCTAAACACAAATTCCAAACCCATTAAGAACAAGAAGAACAATAAAGAACCAAGTAGAATTTAAACATGGTGTTTGTCTTCAATATCTACCCATCCATTCACTAATCAGTCCAAGAGTCATATGGTGTTTATGTAAACTTGAACAAGATATTTAATTAAGAACAAGTGAATGAAACCATAAACCAGAAATAATCAACATGCTACTTGAACCCTTTCTTTGGTGTTGTGTAAGCTGGGACTCAAACCCAGTTCTCTTGCTTGTCAGGCAATTGTCCTTGTCCGTTGGACTACAAACACAACTTATCAATTAACCTCATTAACTTTAAAACATGAAACTGTCTAGTTATAAAAAAATAAATAAAAATTAGGAAAACCAAATAGAATCAAGCAATGTTACCAATCCCCGGCAACGGCGCCAAAACTTGTTGTGTAGATTCAGCTGCACCAAAATGGATTTAGCTGCATCCTCAACTTGTGATACTCGCAAGTGCACGAGCCGTTCGGTAGTATAACGTATGTAAGTGCGAGGTCGATTCCACAGGGATTGGTGATTGAATGATCATATTCAGTTTTCCTACACAAAATAGAAATGAAAACAAAAGAAGCAAAAAAGGTTTTGTACAGCATTTGAGAACTTGAGAATTTGGAAGAGAAGGTGTTTGGGAAGCTTTGAGGATTTTGGAAGAGAAAGGAAAGTGTTTGGGAAAGCTTGAGGATTTTGGAAGGGAATGTGTTTGAGAACTTTGAGAATTTGGAAGAAAGCGGTTGAGAACTTGGAGGATGTTTGTGAACTTGGAGAATTTGAGAACTTAGGGAAGGAAGAGAAAGGTGTTTGTAAAGTGTTTGAGACATGGAGACTTTTAGAGAAGAAAGTAGAGAGATGTTTGAGAACTTTGTGGATTTTGGAAGAACATGTGTTTGAAAGCTTTAGAGAATTTGATGAAGGAAATGGGAGAAGTGTTTGGGAAGTGTTTGGAGAAGAGAGTGTTTGAAGAATTTAGAAGAAGAGAAAGAAAAAGTGTTTGAGATTTAATACAAAGAAAATTTAGTAGAATGATCTTATTACAACAATTGAGAACTACAAATGCAAACTAAGAGAATTTGAGGGAGAGAAGGGAAGGGAGCTCTAGAGAAGTGTTTGAGAGCTCCCCCCCTTGGGGGTGTGATTACAAGCTTAGAGAACTTCCCTATTTATAGGCCTAGAGGAAGTAAAAATCTGAATTATACAATAGGTTTACCTACCACACTCACTTCACCAACTTACAACACTTAATTCACCTAACACACTATTACATTTGAAAACAATTCCTCTTGTCTTTAGGCTTAGTGTTGCAACTCCCACTTCATCATCTTTTGGCTCATTTGGCTGCTGCAAAATTCCACTCAAATATAGGTATTGAATATGCTTCACCAAACTTTCCCACAATCAACAACACTTCATCATGCATATGTCATGCATGACAATGCATTGCAGCCAGCTTGTGGGCTCGTTTTGGGCTTGTTTCTCCATCCATAAAATTCTGGAAAAATATGGATCTTGAAGCTCTTTGTCTTATCTTTCCAAGCATATGCAGTCCAACTCAAGGAAAAATCCGGAAGGCCTTCAAATGTGATTTTTGGCCCAGTAACGCAGATGCTGCCGAATTTGACCTTAAGTTGCCAAAACATGTATAACTTTCTCTAGAAGACTCGGAATCATGAACCGTAAAATTCTACAGAAAATAGACTTCTGTAGCTTTCCAATGATATATGGATCATTATCTGGTTCTTCTTGAGCAAGTACAGTCCGATCCGTGAAGTTGACTGATCTGCAGACACCGTTTTGAGCTAATTTGTCTCCAAAATGCAATTAGTGAGTCTCAAGCTTATTACACTGAAACAAACACAAAACTTATTAAAAACACAAGTTTAACTCAAAAACATAACCAAATCATAAGTTAGAAGGGTATAAATTGATATGTAATTATGCACCGATCAAGAGACCAACAATGAGAGATGTTATCAAGCAGTTAGTAGAAGCAAATCCCCAAGTGAGAAGCATAGAAGCTAGCTTTTGAATCTTCCAAATAATAGGTCTAACTGGTATACTTTTTCTGCTTTACAGTGTTGCATCCCTATGAGATTAGGATGATCAGTATTTAAAAATGTTTAGAAAAATTAAGACATGAATGATGAGGATATTTTCAAGCTTGAAGTGCAGACATTTTCAAATTGGGCAGGATCCTACTGACTACTGGTGTGTATTGTCAACTAAAAATTTCTTACACATTACACCATAAATTAAGCTTTTGAAGATCATCTCAACTGCTACCATCGCTAGGATCATTTGCTTTGTTGAGATTTTAGTCAAAGAAACAGATCTTCCACTAAAAGACCTATTCGAGAATGTCAGTTTTTTGTTTTATACATAAATATGAGGATTCTCATGGTTTTGTTAAATCATTGATTAGTAAGAGAAAGGGAAGAGCATGTGCCTCTAATTTTCATTCTTATTAATGTGACTATGTTAAGTGGCCTCCTTATTAATTAGTGCCTTCTTTTTTTGAAAAAAGTAAAATAATAAAATGATTTCTCATATTCCTTTTGTTTTCCTTTTAATTTGTGGAAAGAGAAATTTCGTGTCCATGAGTGGGTGAAAATGAATTACAACCTAAAATATTTGGCCAAAAAAACTCAAAAGCTAAACCAAGATTCCTGAATTAAGAAAGAAAAAAAGTGCTTATCAAGCTTAAGTCCTCCCTAGCAAGCTTAAGTCACGATGGTATGGACCCTTCCTTGTATTGCAAGTCTTCCCATATGGTGCCATTGAAATTCAGAATATTAAAGATGGGCCGACCTTTAAAGTGAATGGCCATCGCTTGAAGCCTTACCTGAAGTCACCCTTTGACATAGAGAAGACCTCGCTCCCTTTGAGTGAGCCGGTGGATTTTATCTAGTCTCCGTGCATCAAAGTCTAGCTCACGACTATAACCTAAGCGCTTCTTGGGAGGCAACCCAGACATTCTCAACTTTGTTTTCGTTTTTTTTTAAGTTTCTGTGTGATTTCTCTTACATTTTTCATGTTTTTGTTTTTGTTGTTTTTGTTAAGTTTTGCGTCATCAAACAAAGGATTTTGTGTTCCAAAGAAAATTTATCTCATTTTTCTAGCCCTAGGATATTTGCAGCACGTTTCAGATGTGTTACAGAAGCTTTTTTGGTCATTGGTTGAGTTTAAAGCCAGAAAATAGCAAACATAGCTAAGTAGGTTCTTATTTTGGCCAAAATAAAAATTTCTTCCTAATGTCTTTTTTGTTGTTTTTCAGGTCAATCTGACATGTTTAGAATGGTTCTTAAGATGATTTGGACCAGGTTTGGGGGTCTCAGGTGGCCTACATTATGTTTTTGGACGATTTGAAGCTCAAAAAAGGACCTAAAACCCAAAAATTCCAGCTGCTGCTTTGCCCAGAAATTTGAAGATTTTTTGTCACCAAACGTTTTTAGCGACGGCTATTCATCAGATTTGTCGTCGCTAAAAGGTTTCTGCGACGGTGTTCTTCAGGTTTTTCGTCACTAAAAGTAAAATTTCCAGATCAAATTCAGACCAATTGTCATCATGATCAGATGCATCTAGGAGTTACTCCGCGTCCATGGGTGTTTGCCTCCTTGTTAATTAGTGCCTTCTTTTATTGAAAAAAGTAAAATAATAAAATGCTTTCTCATATTCCTTTTTTTTTTCTTCCCTTTTAATTTGTGGAAAGAGAAATTGCGTGTCCATAAGTGGGTGAAAATGAATTACAACCTAAAATATTTGGCAAAAAAAGAACAAAAAAAACTCAAAAGCTAAACCAAGATTCCTGAATTAAGATAGAAGAAAAGTGTTAATTTAGATATCTAAAATGTCTCATTGACTTCTTTCCCCAACCAAAGAAGCTATTTGAGAATTTTAAAATTGTTTTCTTTTAGTGAAATATGTTCATCTTACAAAATTCAATTAAAAATTATATTATTTTAAATTATTCAATAAGTCTTCTAGACAAAGGGGTTTAGCCTTATGCATCATGAATAACCTCCAAACAACAGAATATTTGAAGAGGTATGGATAGAAATATTGTGAAGATGCTTGTGGTGGCGATTACTTTGTTGAATAACTTCTCTTTAGCTTTCATTCCATACAAAGATACACCTTCTTCTTCCTCCTCCCAACATGATACAAAGCGATTTTTCTTTTGTGTCAATATGAAATGCTACCTAGGTTTGGTTGATCTTTGTCTAGAACTACCGGAAGAATACATAAAATGCTTAATAGATTTAATGGTAAACTGTATTCAATAGTCATCAACAAACAAATGATGATTTCCAGTGCACTTTTTTATTCAAATAGTTCAAGAAAATTTGGTAGATTTTCGGATGTGTGACCACCAAATGATTTTCTGAGCGTGTGATCACCAAATTAAAATGTTTGGTACGTAGAATGAGAAAATATCCATGAGATATTTGCACTAATATCAAGAGTATTGTCCCTAACTTTATATATAAGCATTAATTACATCCTTCTATACTACTGAAATTATGTTGCAAATGAATCTTGGCCAAGAAAACTCGAAAGCCAAGCTAAGAGCCACTTATGAGAAAACTCAATGTAAAGGAGAAACTGAAAGCCACTTATGAGAAAACCAATGAAATTATGATGCTCATTTTGCAGCCCTGCAGGTTACAAAGACCAGGCATGCGTTATCTTTTAATCTAATGTTGTATTCCATTATTATCAATTTGGGTTATTAAATAACTTTGTAGCCTTTTTTTTTCCCCACCATTGCAATAAGTTTGAGCTAATTATAGGCAAAACCATCATTGCAACATTTTCTCTCTCTAATTTTGTTTTTTAGTACAAGCAATTGCAATCGGGGGAGGGGAGTTTACACAAATATTCCGTGAACAATAACACAACATTATACCCTATGTTGCACCGACACTCCAAATTGTTGGAGTGTCGGAGTATTGGACACGCCGACAAGGCGACATGGCTCCGACACGCCGCTGACAAGCGTTGGACATGGTCAAAGGCTGGGACACGGTCAAGACACGCCGCCGACACGGTCAAGACACGGCAGGGACCATATTGAAATTTTGAAAATAAAAGTTGGGGTCTAAACGTGATTTTTGAAACTTTGATGGACTGATTTGAAATATTTTGAAAAGATGGGTTAAAAGTGGAAAAAGACTTTTTTAAACCTAAATGAATCTCACATTTTCAGCAGCCACTTCAGTTCCTCTGCGCAACTCTTCTCCTCTTCTCCAACTTTTGCAAAGGTAAGTATCTTTTCAAATTTTTTTCCCTTTGTTTTCAAATTCTTTTATTTATGTTCTCTATCTCTATTTTCTTTTCTTATCTCCCTCTTCACAGCAGGAGAAGAGTTAGATTTGGTGGTGAGGTGAAGATTATTTCTTCAGTTTTTTTTTTTTGGAAGAGAAACACAACAAGAAGGCCGATTCTTTCTTGCAAATCGTGACCAAGAAAGACGATTCCTTCTTCCAAACTAAGGTTAGGCTTCACGCTTTTTAATTTTATCTCTCTGTTTTGATGTGTTTTTTGTGTGTGGGTATTTTGTATGATTGTATCTGTTTGGAGCTTTTTTTATTTTTAATAAAAGTCTTATTATTAGTTGTTGAGTATATTTGAATTTGTTTTATTAATTGGGTATTAGACTATTAGACATAATGAATGTGAGCCATGTTTTATTTTGTTTCTACTGTTTTGATGTGGTTTGTATCTTTGTATGATTTTATCTGTATTTGGTTTTTTATTTTTAATAAAAGTCTTGTTACTTAGTTGTGGAGTATATTTGAATTTGGTTTATTAATTGGGTATTAGATATAATGAATGTGAAGTTGAACCATGCTGAATTGTTTAAGGGAAAGATGAGTTACTCTAATGCTAACTCTAGTGGGGATTCCTCTCATGCTCAATCAATTGATGATAGTGCTCCACTGTAGAAGTATGTTTCAAATTTCTCAATTTCGTTATTTCATTTGAAGTCGTCAACAAATCAAATCTAACTGATTAATTCCGTCAGCTTAAGCACGTGTTGCGTGCGTGTAGGGGCATTATTTGAAATAATTTATTTCCCTTTCACTCCAGCCCGGCTATGGCTAGGGCTGGCAATGGGTCGTGTTCGTGTTCGGGTTCGTGTCGAACCATTTATTTCCCGTGTCAATTTCGGGTCAACCCGTTATGACCCATTTAATAATCGTGCGGGTTTCGGGTCGACCCATATATTTCCCGTGCGGGTTTCGGGTTAACCTATTAACCCGCTAACGGCGCTAAGTAATAGCAAATTTAAAAAAATAAAAAATTCTAAATGTTGATAATTTAATCAAGTAATTATATTTTATATATATATAAAATAGTTATTTCATTTTGCCTCTCTCTGTTTAAAACATTAAAACCTAAACCCTAGATACATAATTAACTCAAATTATAAGGAACAATTACTAACAAATATAAGTAACGGGTTCATAAATAATAACATGCATGTTACAAAACTCACAACTGAAAAAATTTAAATTAAAAAAAACAGAGAGAGTAGAGAAAATATAAGGAAAAGAAAGAAAAAAAAAGATAGAGAGAGGAGAGAAGAGCTAAGGAAAAGAAAAAAAAAAAAACAGAGAGAGAGAGAGAGGAGAGAAGATTGAAGGAAAGAAAGAAAGAAAAAAGAGATATGAGAGAAAACTAAAGAGAAGGAAAAGAAAAAAAAAAAAAAGGGAGAGAAGAGGAAAGGAAAAGAGAGAAAAAAAAAAAGAGGAGAAAGAAGAAAAAAAAAAAAAATAGGAGAAGAGAGACGGGAAAAGAAAGGAAAACACAAAAGAAAAAGAAACATTATAAATATCAAAAGGCATACCATAAAATCACAAAGTTATATGTAGCATGGTGGATGAGATGTTTGAGAGAAATGAGGGTGGTAGGGGTTCGAAACCCCTTGTGTGTGTGTTGAAGGCTCCATTTCTCTTCATTTTTTAGCGGGTTAGCGGGTTGTGTACGGGTTGACACGACCCGTGACACGACCCATTTAATAAACGGGTTAGATAGGTATTATAGCGGGTTGGCGGGTTAACCAGGAAACCCACCCGTTTATTAAACGGGGTAAGAGCGAGTTAACAGGAAATTGACCTGTTTTTTTTTGTCCGTGCGGGTTGGCAAGAGCTAATTTCTGATCGTGCGGGTTTGGAGTCGTGTATCGGGTCGTGTCGGAAATTGCCACCCCTAGCTATGGCAAACAAAAATCCCTATTCTTATGTATTGAATTTCATAAGGATAATGGGGAGAAATCCATTTGAGGATATGAGTCATAACTCCCCGCCCACCTTTATTGTTTTCTCTTTCCATGTCTCTCCCTCTATCGCTCCAAAGTTCATGGCTCTCTCTCTCTCTCCAGTGCTATTCTTTCTCACGACTCTCTCTATCACTCTCACGAGTCGTAACTCCATTAGTGCTGTCGGCGGTGGGCTTTGATTAATCTTCAAACGACAAATGGACTCCTTCACGCCTTTTGTCGAACACCTGGTGTGCGGCTTGGGGTCGCACACCAACTAGCCATGGGGCCGCCTGAGCACCTCCACAGCCAGCTTTCCGTTCACCATGGGGTCACTTGACCCCTCTTGTCCCTCTGTGCGTCCACCCCTGGCGGTGGCATGAGGGTGTTTTTTGTTTCCTCTCTCTCTCTCTATTTCTTTCCTTCTCTACCATGACAGAGGCTTCGAGTGGCTTCGTGGCCCCTCTTAATGAACAACTCTCTCCTCTGTCCTCTCTCTCTCTGCGCAATTTATCTGAATTTGAGCTGAATAGGTTCTTGATTTTTAAATTCCTAGTTTATTTGTGCTTGTTCTCCGAGTTTAGAATGAACTACATTGCAACGCTACTTGAATTTACGTGGAAGTTGTTTGTTTCTTTTTAGATTGAGCCTAAGGATGTTCCGTTGACGCGCGCAGTGGGAAGTGAATCTGATCTGAGCGTGAGAAAACTGAGCTGAAAATCAAGGAATGGGAGAAATCATTTGGCACAAGGACACTCAAGTTGCACCGGTAAAGTCATCTACTTTATGTTTTTGGTGAATTGGGTTGTCAGAGAAAGAAAAAAAACCAAATGGAAAAATAAGCAGAGTGATTTGGTTAATTAAATGTGTTGTTAATTTGACTATTGCTAATGATGATCATGATTTGACTACTGCTTTCAGTTAAAGGAGAGGCAACCTCTGTATATATTGAAGAAAGCTGCGGATAATGCTCCTCCTGTTAGGGATTTTACTGGAGTTCTTGACATTGAGGAATTTGAGTTTATTGGCATCAACAACCGCAATCTTGGTAAAATTTCCTAAGTTGTGTGAATTAGCTTACGCTCCGAAACTAGTATTTCCTGGCAATTTATAATATGCCAGTTTGCTGATCATATCATCTTTATGTATATATTTTGAAATGACGGGACATGAATTACTTGATTACATTGAGGAGAAGGCATCTTCTGGTCTTGGATTGAGAAGAAGCTTTTCTTGATTACAACAAGAACTGAAGATTGGTTTAAGGGACACGGCTATTTTGAATCTTGAGAAGGGGAGGGGAAAGATTAATCTCTACCGTGGATCCAATTATTATAAGAAGCAGCTGAGCTACCTAGCTACTAGATAGATTTTTCAGAACGTCTCATTATGATCATGAACGTCTCGTATGGATTCAGTATGTGTTGCTCCTCTTTCGACCTCCAAGACAATAAACAAATGAGCAAATACAGTAGCCCAGAGGGCTTTCTCAGAGGTCTGATTGCAGCTAATAGGACCTCCAACATACCATTTGAAGCTAAAGTTGTTGACACTTGTTTGGATGATGACTTCATCAAACAAGTCGTGAAGATGTCCAAGGTTTACTGCAGTTGGCTAGAAAGGCCTAACTTCTCATTCAATGTGAGACTAGACTTGGACATGTTTGATGATTGGGTTGAGTGCTATAGTCGGTTTAGATGTTTTGTTAGGGAGATGTGCTATAGTCCAAGGTTTCCAACACACATCTCCCTAACAAAACTTCTAAACCGACTATAGCACTCAGTCCAATCATCAAACATGTCCAAGTCTAGTCTCACATTGAATGAGAAGTTAGGCCTTTCTAGCCAACTGCAGTAAACCTTGGACATCTTCACGACTTGTTTGATGAAGTCATCATCCAAACAAATGTCAACAACTTCAGCTTCAAATGGTATGTTGGAGGTCCTATTAGCTGCAATCAGACATCTGAGAAATCCCTCCTGGGCTACTGTATTTGCTCCTCTGTTTATTGTCTTGGAGGTCGAAAGAGGAGCAGCACATACTGAATCCATAAGTGACAAGCATCTGAGCCACTGGTAAGTATCCGTCTCTTGCTGAAGTGTTGTAGTACCCCCTGTGAGCTCCGATTGGTGAGAGTCTGTCCGATAATACCAATATACAGCTGGTATCTTCCAGACAAGCTCAGATTGATACCCAAGAAAATATCACGAGCTTCCTTGCAAATACGCTTTCCATGCATAAGCGCTCAGATCGGCCATATTGTGAATTCCAAGACTTCACACCGGCGCCTATGAAGAATGTCTCATCAGTAGTCTCCATCAATTGCAAATTAACTCCTTCACATCCACGTGCAAACATAAACTGCCCAATATATACAAGTCAGCATATATTATAACTTCACCGAAATAGCTCTTGAAAGTATCTTTAAAAGCCATCATAAAATGTGCATACACTTGTATTGGTGTACGTCGATTCAGGAGAGGAACATCATCACAACCGAGAGATATGTATTTGGAATATTGTCCCCCAAATCTGTCACAATATGCTAACTCTGGAAATTCAGTACTCTCATTCCTCACCCAAGGAGGGAGGACAAACCTTCAATGCAGAATAAACATTCAGTGCACAAATAAAATATTCATTCATAACATCTAATAGTTAATAGTTAAATGTGCTATGAACGTGATTTAGGCTGGAGCATGCAGATGCAAGTGCATTGAAAGTATTGTTCAACACTCAAATCTTGTGGTCAAACTCAAATTGTTAATGGATATTTGATTCCTGAACCAAATAAGAAGAAACCTATACGAATTAATGAATTACAGAAGTCCTGCAGAGATGGTGACATCAATTTCTACTTCTTAGCTTAATTATATTTAGCATACCTAGAATTAGAATAAGACTACTTTGACAAACTGTATGTTCTAATTCAGTCCATCAGACTGTGTACATCACTAGCTACCATTTAGGGCTCGTTTGGTACATCGTATTAGACTTCGGATAAGAGTAAATAGTCAATGTCAGGTGTTTAGTGTCTACTTGTATTATTTAATTACCTGACTATTTTATACGGGTTGGGCTTTTAATACTCTCCTTTCCTGACTAACTAATACAACTCACACACTCCAATTTAGATAATACAAGCTTAATTATACAGCTAGGAAAAAGAACACACATGTTCACGGGAAAAATCCAACGACGTTATTTTCATCTTCTTCTAGGGTTCTTCTCTACTATCTTCTCCAAGGTTATTTTCTTCACTCTCTCTCTCTCTCTCTCTCTCTCTCTCTCTCTCTCTCTCTCTCTCTCTCTCTCTCTCTCTCTCTCTCTCTCTCTCTCTCTCTCTCTCTCTCTCTCTCTCTCCATTATGCTTCTTTTCTCTTCTTCTTTCTTTATATATTTCCTCTTCTATTAAATTTTTGCCGAAATTAAGTTATGAGTTTTCCTTTTTGACGTTTTTTGTTCTTGCTATATTGGAACAATACATGCGGCTCTGTATCCAACTCAATAATCAAATAATCAAATAATCATCATGCAGCTGTGCATCCCACTCAATACATGCTGTTGAGTTTTTCTTGTGTTTTTATTTATTTATGTGTTTCATCTTCTCCAGGTATCCAACTCAATAATAAAATTATCATCCCAAATCAGCAATTAGAACAATACATGCGACTATGTTTACAGCTTACAGCGAATGATTTCACGTTCCAGTACGGAAGCTGAGTATCATCAACTCGCATACACAACCGTTGAATCATCTTGTTTGAGGTCCTTGTCTCGGGATTTATCTCTTTTTCTTTCGTCTTTTGTTCTCTTATGCGATAATGTGTCCTCTGTTGCCTTAGCTTCAAATCATGTGTTTCACTCTCGTACAAAAACATTTGGAGGTGGACTACCATTATATTAGGGAGAAGGTTCTTCGCAGGGAACTCATTGTTCACTATATTTGTTCTAAGAAACAACTTGCAGATTTATTTACGAATGGTCTGTCTGCAGCTCGCTTTCATCTTTTGATAAGCAGGATTCCTGTTGTTTCATAGCCACTCAGCTTGGGGGAGGCTGATAAACAACCAAGAACGAGTCAAACTTGAAGTTCGTTCAGGATAAGATTTGTTTCAAACTTTGTCAATATTTATATCAGATATTGGTGTTGTTTATATTGTTTGGTTGTCTCCTATTTTCGTGCAACTATTTGTACTTCGAATGTATAAGCTTCTGCATCAATATAAATACACACAAGCCTCCCACATTTGAAGGTGTGCTTTTGGCCTCAATTCCCTGTTTTTCGCTACTTTCCTGAGGATTGGGGTTTACTTTGTTGGAGGAGAAGCCAATATTTGGTTTTCACAGAGTTTGGGTGTTGGACTCCTGGTGGAGAAGAGATTGTGCTGAGATACTTTGGTGTCGAGGAATTGAGTGGTATGTTCTTTCTCTTGGAAGCGGTCCCTCTTTCTCGTTTCAGTGGTGATAGGATAGGAGGTGATTCGCCGTTTGCTAAGAGCTCATTTGGCACTGGTATTGATGGTTATGCTTGCTTGTCTGGCTTTGGCTTCCAATGAGCTAATATTTTTGTTTTACTTTCCTAGGCCCATTGTTTATGGCACTCAAAAAAAAAAAAAACTTTGTCTCTCTGTCTATTTTCTTTTTCTTTCAAAGAATCGTAGACAAATCCCACTCAAAAAAAAAAAAAAAAAAAAAGTCCTAGACAATTCAGCACATTGATCGATTAGAGCCTATCGGCACGCATAGGCTGATCATGTTGACCCAACGGCCCAAAGTTGACCATCCTTGTAAAATTTGGACGTCCCCACATCTTTAGTAGCATCCAATAGCAATGCACCGACTCAAAGGAATGAGGGCTCTTGTTCCCAGTTACAATTTAATCTGAGCTATTCATCAAAACAAAATTATTTATAAATTTAAAAAACATAAATTTGGTATTGGGGTCACACCGTAACAACTCCACTAAATATAAGCTTTCAAAGTCATGGTCCCCTCCATGGAAGAAAGGTCAAAGAAGAAACCCAAATAATTCTCCAGTTATTACATATTAAGCATAACATTATACTTATTCTAAAGTGCATATGAATATATAATGGCAATGAAAGTAAAAGGAACAAAATGACATCTCTAGCTAACATTTGTTTTACTCTATTTTATGAAGCCCCCTCTAGCAAAAATAGCTGCAGCTGGAGCTTCAATTCAACCAACCTGCATAAACATTACTGTCATAGAATGTGAATTTAAATTTTAAAGCACAATTTTCTCTCAAGTAAAGGAGAAGCAAAATGAACAAATTGAGACTCTAAAGTCCTTCATTTTCAGTAATCTAAAGAACATAGCAGTATACAAGGGGTTTGTAGCTCAAATGGTTAAGAGCATTTACTCATACACCCGAAGTTTTATGTTCGAAATCTCCCTCTTTAAATATCGCTTGTATAAAAGAAATTGAACGTAGCAATACAAACTAAAATCTTAATGCCCCACCATGTCTTAGTGCCTTAGATTCAGTCACTGTTTTCAAGCATCTAAATTGTGGGAGCAAATTTCCTCCCACGTGAATATTCGATTGGAAGATTCCTTCGTCTTCTCCGCCTCTCTTTCTCCCTGCAAAATAGAACAAATGAGAGGACCACACCCGGGGGGTGTTGGCCAAAGGCCCTCCGATGCCTAAGTTCAGTTCAATCGATCTATAAAGAAACGATAGCTAAAATAGGGTACGGAGTTATATGTGTTTGTGGTGGAAACGGGTGGCCGGAGCCGTGGGTGGTGGCCGGAGCCTTGTGTAAAAGGGAGAGAGAGTGTGGCGGCTAGGGTTTGTGAGAAATAATTTCTGCAGAGATTTGGTAGTAATTTTAGACCTACCTCAACCCTTGTATGTGGCCATCCTTTTATAGAGGTCTCGGGAGCTAGGGTTTAGAGGAATAATTCCGTAAATGGAAGGGAATCCTCCCCAATTTGGCGAGATTTGACTAATTAGGGATTTGATTTATTTGATTTAAATCAAATCCCTAATCAGGATAGCAATCAAATCAATACCTAATTTAATTAGGTAACTCCTCCATTAATTGAGAATATTCGTAGGAATCAAATCAATCCTCAACCTTATTAGGTAACATTCTATTTAATTGGGTAACCCCCAATTAAATTGAATAATTCCTAATTAGGTCAAACAATCCCCAAATTGGGAAGGAATTATTTGACCTAGGTTTACGAATTAATTAGGTCCCCACAAATGCCCCCCAGCTTCTACATGGCGCGTGGTGGCATGTAGGAGATGTAAATCATTTGTTGGGCTGTCCAGCTGTGCACTGGGCTTCCTTCTTGGATTTGGGCTCCTGAGTGGAGGAGGTATATGACTTGTACTTGGAGTTCGGTTCCCAGGAGGAATGGGCTTGCGATTCTTTCTTGACCTAGGATGTCGAACATGTATAAATGTAGGGCTTCTCTTCACTCTTCTTCACATCGCAAACTTAACTTCTCTACTTTCTAGCTTGAGAGAGATCTTGGAGAATTTGTACTGCTTGTCGAAGAGGGGAGTCGCCGTGCATCCCAAGGTAAGTCGAGCACGTGTATTTCTTTTTCTTCTTTTTTGCTTCGAGGATCAGCTGAGGAAGCCCGACTAGATGTCGTCGTGACAGGCGATGGCTGGCAGTGGGCAGCAGCTATGGTGGAGCAAGTGCGAGGTGGACCAGCCACTGCCTATGAGTTGCGAGCGTCATTAGTTGGGCAAGTATTGAGAGAAAGTCAGTGGTCTGCCCCCTGCCCAGGATGTTAAGAAATGGAAGCTAAATGGTCCAGACTTTAATGGTCTGCCAGCTGGGCAGGAGAAGTGTTCTGCGAATCTCCCCCAAAGAGAAAGGCTGCTGCCAAGTCTTCAAGAGATGAAGCTACTCCTTCGCAGGAGAGAATGTGTCTCCATTGAGAAAGAAGCCAAGGTTCCCTTATGTTGAGAAGACTCCAACGGGGTCTGCTCCGTCATCATTTGCCAGGGCCAAACATCTCATGGATGCATATAGCACAAAGGTTGGTGGCATGCGCGGTGTTCAGGGTGTTCTGCCCGAGCCTCCTGCGACAAGCTTGAAAATCATGATCTGCTTCATGAAGCAGCTCGTGCCCAACCCAGTTCTCCGAGCGTCAAATAGATGTAGACATTCCTCCTCGAAGTTCGAGTCGTCTGCATCTGTCAAAAGATGGAGATCGGAGAGGGAGGTCTGCTCATGATCCAGCTATTGAGTCGCGGGCAGTTAAGCATGGAGTTGATTCAGTATCATTGACTCTTTTGGAGGTGAGGTTGGCAGTGGCTAAGAAGATGAGAGAGTCATCTGCCTGGGCGAAGGGTTCTTCTTCAACGTCGACGGTTGATCCCAAGGTGAACAAGTCTAGCCCTGGAGGGGATGCATGCATGTCTCATCTGCTCAAGATGAACTTCCTATCAAACTCGGCCTCCTATGCTGAGTTGGTTGATCACATCCGTCAGGCCGGTAATCTTGGCACATTCTCGAGTCTTTCCTTGGAAAAACAAAATGAAGCAACATTTCATCTGCTTCAAAAAGGAGTAGTTTTCGCTGCTCAAACTATTCAGAACTCATCTGTTGTTGCCCCATCTTCTTCCTGAGCTCAGCAAGCGAGCTGGAGAAGAAGAATGTTGAGCTGGCCAGGAGCTTTCTGCCGAGCAGGCCCGTTGTGAGAAGAAGATGTCTGATTTGAGGGCGATGATATCGAAGCTGAAAAGCTCTCTTTCTGAGAAGGTTTCTGAGACGTCTGATTTGAGGGCGATGACATCGGAGCTGAAAAGCCTCTTGCTGAGAAGGTTTCCGAGCTTAGCTCTTCTGCTCCTGATTTGGCTAGTCAAAAAGATGCCTTCTTCCGTCTTGAGCGCAAGAATACAGACATCTCCCTTAGCTATGACAACCTCCTGGCTCGGTTTCATGCTCACAACGAGTCTCCTGAAAAGTCCAAGTCTGAGGCAACCATTGATGCGTACAAGTTGGGTTACCTGCACTGTGAAGATGGAACTGCTTCCTTGTATGCAATTGAAGATGCAGACATTGAGACACTTTGCCCTGACATATTCCGTGTGCAAGGGGAAGCTAAAGAGCAGGCAGCTGGAGCGGATAGGGCCGAGGAGGATGAGATGATGGCAGATGTCGCGGAGCACGCAGGCGAAGCTGCGAAGGCATGGTTGATGAGGCGGATGCAGAAGAGACTGCAGATCAAGGGCCTCCTGCCCGGCGTCTCGGAGTAGATGAAGACTTCTTTATTTTTGTAGTCTGCTTTCTTGTTTAGAATAATTGGTCTTGTCTGACCATCTTCCTTTTGTTGAACTTGACCGGTTGGTCAGCTTGCTATGGAAATTTCAGTTATTTTTTTTTCAACTTCAATTTGCATATTGACCTGAACTGCTTGAGTAACCAGCCTGTATTTTGATTGGGCATCTTCTTTTGGATATTTATAGTTGCCAGGGTCCCCCTTAAGGGACTCCGGGCGTGGTCTGCATATGCTGCGAGATGTTTTGATCGCTGTCCTGCGTCTCCCGAAGGACGCTCCTTATGGGCAGCTATGTGACTATCCTGCCTCCCTTAGGAAACGGATAGGAACCTGGATACCTCCCTTAGGAAATTCATGGCGCACCCTGCGTCTCCCTTAGGACGCTTCTTATGGGCTGCGTCTCCCGAAGGACGCTTTGGTCGTCGCCCTACGTCTCCCGAAGGACGCGCGCTTATGGGCAACTGTGTGACCATCCCGCCTCCCTTAAGAAACGGATAGGAACCTGGATACCTCCCTTAGGAAATTTCTGGCGCACCCTGCGTCTCCCTTAGGAAACTTCTTATGGGCTGCGTCTTCCGAAGGACGCTTTGGTCGTCGCCTTGCGTCTCCCGAAGGACGCTGCTTATGGGCAATTGTGTGACTATCCTGCCTCCCTTAGGAAACGGATAGGAACCTAGATACCTCCCTTAGGAAATTCCCTGGCCCACCCTGCGTCTCCCTTAGGACGCGCTTATGGGCAATTGTGTGACTATCCTGCCTCCCTTAGGAAACGGATAGGAACCTGGATACCTCCCTTAGGAAATTCCTGACGCACCCTGCGTCTCCCTTAGGACGCTTCTAACAGGCTGCGTCTCTCGAAGGAAGCTTTGGTCGTCGCCCTGCGTCTCCCTTAGGACGCTTCTTATGGGCTGCGTCTCTCGAAGAATGCTTTGGTCGTCGCCCTGCGTCTCCTGAAGGACGCTGCTTATGGGCAACTCATATGGAGATATTAAGAAAACCAGAAGCTTCTAGCAGTTGCTTCTCTTCTTCAAGAGATGTGTAGGGCTCAGGTCATCCTGCTTGGGACTGAGGAGGAAACGTCATGGATAATACTTTCGGAGATGGTAAGTGTTCCACTGTCGTGGAATTTCCTTCCCTTCCATGGTGTCTAGTGTGTAGCTCCCTCCTCCCCGGACTGGCTGAACTACGTAAGGGCCCTCCCAGTGAAGATTCATCTTTTTTGACCCTTGTCTTGGTGCAGTGATGAAAGCCTTTCGTAGCACGAGATCGCCTGGTTGAAATTGTTTGACCTTGACTCTTTTGTCGTAGTAAGACTTCAACTGTTGTTGATAGGAGGCGACTCGGACAATAGACTTTTCTCGTTCGCCCTCAAGCAAGTCGAGGATGAGCTTCATCTGCTCGGAGTTCTGATTCGACACTGCCCACCTCAAGGCTTATGGAGGGGACAGTGATGTGAGGAGGGATGATCGCTTTCGTCCCATAGGCGAGGGAAAATGGGGTTTCGCCAGTCGATCTCCGTTTGGTGGTACGATAAGCCCATAGTACTCCTAGGAGTTCATCCGCCCATTTCCCTTCGGCGCCTTCTAGCCTTTTCTTCAGCAGTCTAATATGACTTTGTTGGATGCCTCCGCCTGTCCATTTCCTTGTGGATACCTCGGGGTGGACATGTGTTGCTTGATCTTGTATTTTGCGAAGAAGGAGGTGATGTGCTTGCCGATGAATTGTGAGCCATTGTCGGTCACGGTGACTGTGGATAGCCGAACCGGCAGATGATGTTTCTCCAGACGAATCGCTCCACATTGGCTTCTTTAGTAGAGGATAAAGATTCGGCCTCGATCCATTTAGTAAAGTAGTCGATGGCAACGATCATCATGTCTTTTTTGGAGGGTGCTGGTGGCAGAGGACCTACTAGGTCGATGGCCCATTGCATGAATGGCCATGGACTGTTTTGTGGATGGTAGACTTCAGCAGGCAAGCTAGGAATTGGCTTGTATCGCTGGCAGTGATCACATTTCTTGACATTTTCGGCTGAGTCGTGGCGCATGGTTGGACACGTCCGGCGACCCTCGTGATTCTGGGCGACGTTCGATCCGCAAGGTTCGAGCTTCTTGGCTGCATTGCCTAGGCGGCGTGTTGGTGGACTGCGCTTGCGAGTGATCATCCGTAACTTGTCGATGAGAATCGGTTCTTCGAGAGTGAGCAGCGGAGCGCCTTTCCTCGCGATCCTCACCGTGAAGGTTGTCGGGTTCCACCTCTCTGGGAGCCTAGCCTTTGAAGAGCATTCCTCTGCGAGCCCAGGCGAGCGCGGACGTCAGTCTCGGGCCCAACGGGCACGGACATCGAGTCTCAGGCCCGACCCTGCCTCACACGTTGCTCTGAGTGTGGCTTGCAGGTGCTTGTGACATGCGCGAGCTGATCACGCTGTTGTCCCTCTCCTTATCTGCTCATTCCTGCTCGACCTGCCCGGCACCCATCGATCTGCCCGTTGGGGCAGTCGTCCATCCTTCTCTCTTCGCCCAATGGTCCAAGGCCAAGGTTTTGAGCTAAGTTTATATGGTTGAGGAGCTGGTCAACTTTCTGAGCTAGCTGGTCAACTCTCTGATTAAGGTTTGCTTGACTTCATGGATCGGGAGGAGAGAAGTGTGTAGAGCCCAACTGCATACGAGCTAGGGTTTCATTGGAGCTGTACGCGGGAGCGTGCGTCAAGCGCGGAGGCAACGGAGGGAACGCTTGAAGTTGCTCCAAGATTGGGCCTAAGTCGCGGTGGTAACGAGCCCACCTTGATGGGAGGTTCCACCATGTTCGGCGATGGAGCCACGAGGGTGGCTGGGTCCGGCCAAGGGGCCTTGGGTGACTGCAGTGGCCGGCGCGGTGGTCATGGCTACGAGTCCGATAGGTGGCATGGTGGTGAGAGGTGGTGGCGCCACCATGTCGATCGTGGGTCCATGGGTGGAGTGGCTTTGGGCCGTCGCGGATTTTGTCATTACGGCGGTTTTGCCCCTCGTCTTCATGCTTCCAACCGTGGTTGTTTGGAAGGCTTCGGTGAATTGGAAAATAGGATGAACGGATTTTCTGAGCACGCGTTGAGTATAACTCGTGCTCTCAATGAAAGCACCAATTTGTGGGAGCAAATTTCCTCCCACGTGAATATTCGATTGGAAGATTCTTTCGTCTTCTCCGCCTCTCTTTCTCCCTACAAAATAGAACAAATGAGAGGACTACACCCGGGGGGTGTTGGCCAAAGGCCCTTCGATGCCTAAGTCAGTTCAAATCGATCTATAAAGAAACGATAGCTAAAATAGGGTACGGAGTTATATGTGTTTGTGGTGGAAACGGGTGGCCGAGCCGTGAGTGGTGGCCGGAGCCTTGTGTAAAAGGGAGAGAGAGTGTGGCGGCTAGGGTTTGTGAGAAATAATTTCTCCAGAGATTTGGTAGTAATTTTAGACCTACCTCAACCCTTGTATGTGGCCATCCCTTTATAAAGGTCTCGGGAGCTAGGGTTTCAGAGGAATAATTCCGTAGATGGAAGGAAATTATTCCTCCCCAATTTGGCGAGATTTGACTAATTAGGGATTTGATTTATTTGATTTAAATCAAATCCCTAGTCAGGATAGCAATCAAATCAATACCTAATTTAATTATGTAACTCGTCCATTAATTGAGAATATTCGTAGGAATCAAATCAATCATCAACCTTATTAGGTAACATTCTATTTAATTGGGTAACCCCCAATTAAATTGAATAACTCATAATTAGATCAAAATCTAGGTTTACGAATTAATTAGGTACCACATAAATCATAATTATGAACATAGTTTAATTATAAGTTTACCAGCCCAGAAAAAGATTTTTGCTTTACATGAAAAAGATGTTGTGTGATTGGCTACTAGTGAGCCTTTCTTGTTTTTTTATGACCACCGACATAATGTGTGCGTGTGCGTGTGTGTGACAGAGAGTGTAGGGGTTGGCAACAAATTTGGCTTAAATTTAAGACAAGGAACGAGGCCAGATAAGACTTGGGATCTGCGTTGTCTGTGGCCATTCCTCTCTATCCATTTTCCTGTCTTTTTTATTACTGTTCTGTAGGAAAATTCTCATCAACTTATAATTATTTTAATCAAAGGGCTCCGCTCATCAGTTTCCGCAACTTAATACAAATTCCAAAGCCCAATACCAACAAAGTGCCTCTGCTCTCTTTCTTTAAGAAGATTTGAGTGTTCACTTCCATTCTCACATGGTCTGGTGCTACATGTTAGGAGTTTATTTAATGTCTCTTTATAAGCTTTAGCTTCACTTTCCTTAATTATATAATATTTATTTATTTTATATAATTTCTTATAATGAATTATGAATTTAGAAACACTTTTATTCCAAACCAGTAATGGTAGGTAATATGTGAAAAGGTAATATGGGGTCTGTGTTTGCTTCTTTAATGGGCTAATCAGGTGACTAAAACCTTTGAACAAATGCTTAAAAACATTTCCCCATAATGGTAATTTCCCATGTTGGGTAGCTTGTGGAGCTTTATGGTAGTGCCAAAAGAAACACCCACACACATACTCCTCTCTCTGTCTTTCAATTTTGCTGCATTTGGTTTGAAATGCTGAGGCTTGAACTGGTTTTGTGAAGTTGTTGCAGTGTTGGATCTGGTTCTTTTTAACCAGGCCTCAAATGAGTTTGTGATTTTTCTCAAATTTGGTCTCTGAGTTTGAAGGTTTCCTGCTAAATTTTCAGTTTTTAGTGTTGGCTCTTATTTTATGTGCTTAGACCTGAAATGGGTTTTTGAGCATTTCAATGCTGAGATCTGATTTCTGCAGATTTACTGGTCACAGTGAGGTTCAAGATTTTGTGAGTTGGATTTGGTAACCTACTTTTGTACTTCGCAACAGTTCAGTTGAGACTGAGAGGTTAAAGCGAAAATGGCTCCAAGCTTGGATTTTTCCAGGTGGTGGGCAAAGGGCAATACAAGTAAGGGTAATCCAGTGGTGGTGACCATGGAGAACCCCAATTACTCTGTGCTGGAGATAAATGGTCCTGATGAAGTATTTAGGCCAGTTGACAAGGACAGAGGCAAGAATGCTAAGCAATTTACATGGGTTTTGCTTCTAAAGGCGCATAAAGCTGTTGGTTGTGTTGCTTGGCTGGGAAATATTCTTTGGTCATTGCTTGGTTCCATTAAGAAAAGATTGATATTTGGGCAAGGAGTGACTGTGGAGAATGAGAAATCTGGAAAAGGAAGAACCTTGTATAGGGTCATTATGGGATTCTTAGTCATGGCTTTAGTTTTTCTGGCTTTTGAACTGGTCGCCCACTTGAAAGGTTGGCATTATTTCCAGACCAATAGTTTGCATATCCCCCAAACTTCGGAGATTAAAGGATGGCTTCACTCAGTTTATTTTGTATGGTTGGAGTTCCGGGCCGACTACATTGCACCTGCAATTCAAGCTTTGACTAACTTCTGTGTTGCTCTCTTCTTAATCCAGTCTGCCGACCGTATGCTGCTTTGTTTAGGTTGCTTCTGGATCAAGTTCAAGAAGATTAAGCCAAGGTTTGAAGAAACCCCATTGAAGTCAGACGATTTGGAAGGTGCAGCATGTTATTATCCGAAGGTTCTTGTTCAAATTCCTATGTGTAATGAGAGAGAGGTAACAGTCTCAGTGCTTTTTTTTTTTTCTGGTTAAAGTTTTACTGATGAAACTAGTGTAGCAATTACTAGTTTTGATAGATCTTTTTTAGTTTTATCTGACCATTCAAATTTGAGTAACATTATAATTGGAAAGGTAATTACTAAATACATAACTGTACAAATTGATTTCTAAGGCACTTTTTTACTAGTTTTCATGGATTATTCATGACTGTGACATAAAATGTATTTAGGTGTATGAACAATCTATTTCAGCAGTCTGCCAACTTGATTGGCCCAAAGAACGCTTGCTGATTCAAGTTCTGGATGATTCTGATGATGATAGCATACAGTGGTTAATTAAGGGAGAAGTAGCCAAGTGGAACCAAAGGGGTGTTAATATTATCTACCGACATCGTTTGGTTAGAACTGGTTATAAAGCTGGGAATCTCAAGTCGGCAATGAATTGTGATTATGTGAAGGACTATGAGTTTGTTGCAATCTTTGATGCTGATTTCCAACCAAACCCTGACTTCCTCAAGCTGACAGTTCCCCATTTTAAGGTGGCTAGATCTCATATGGCTCTTTGTCTGGTCTCTATAGCCCTTTCTACTTTAGGTGACTGATTTTGGTTTGTGGTTCTAATTTGTGTGGTAGGACAATCCTGAGCTGGGGTTGGTTCAGGCTAGGTGGGCTTTTGTTAACAGGGATGAGAACTTGTTGACACGCCTCCAAAACATCAATTTGTGCTTCCACTTTGAGGTGGAACAGCAGGTTAATGGGGTTATCCTCAACTTCTTTGGCTTCAATGGTACTGCTGGAGTTTGGAGAATCAAAGCACTTGAAGAATCTGGAGGCTGGCTCGAGCGTACAACAGTAGAAGACATGGATATAGCAGTTCGTGCCCATCTGAATGGTTGGAAATTCATATTCCTCAATGATGTCAAGGTAATTTTAATTATTTCAAATCCAAATTCAACCTTACCTGATCCTATGTTTAGTCCTTGACTATATGGTTTTTGGGCATTTTGCATCATGAGTTGGTAAAACCTTGCCTAAAACTTTTCAAATGATGTCTCAAATTTAAGAAACTGATTTTCAGGTCCTTTGTGAACTTCCTGAGTCTTATGAAGCTTACAAAAAGCAGCAACACCGTTGGCATTCTGGTCCGATGCATCTCTTCCGTTTGTGCCTTCCAGCCATCATTAGTTCTAAGGTACTGCTACAATTAGATTCTCCTCTTTGATCAAGGTATTTTTCTAAATAATATTGTTCTGATAATGTACTGTATGCCATACTGCAGATGATGTTCTGGAAGAAGGCAAACTTGATACTACTATTCTTTCTGCTTAGGAAGTTAATTCTCCCATTTTATTCTTTCACATTGTTCTGCATAATACTTCCTTTGACCATGTTTGTCCCTGAAGCTGAGCTGTCCATGTGGGTTATTTGCTATGTGCCCGTATTTATGTCATTCATGAACATTCTTCCTTCCCTTAGATCCTTCCCCTTCATTGTCCCTTACCTTCTGTTTGAAAACACAATGTCTGTTACCAAATTCAATGCTATGGTATCCGGCTTGTTCAAGTTGGGGAGCTCATATGAATGGGTTGTCACCAAGAAGGCGGGTCGGTCATCAGAGCCTGATCTGTTAGCTGTGGAGGAGAGGGAATCAAAGGCCATGAACCACCCACAACTTTACAGAGGAACTTCTGATAGTGGCCTCTCTGAGCTCAACAAATTAATAGAGCATCAAGAAGCTGGTCCTAAACCTCCTGTAAAGAAATTGAACAAGATCTATAAGAAAGAGCTAGCCCTGGCCTTCCTACTGCTTACTGCTGCACTTAGGAGCCTTTTATCAGCCCAAGGGGTACATTTTTACTTCTTACTATTCCAAGGTGTGTCATTTCTACTGGTGGGGCTTGATCTAATTGGTGAGCAGATGAGCTAGAGATTTGAGGTACAAAATAATGGTACAGATTAAAATAAAGGGTGAATAAGAGATGGGAACCAATTTGGTTTTCAAAATGGTACCCAAAATTGGCACTGGTAGATGCAAATAGCTGCTTCTCATTAAATTGCCCATATAGATTCTTTTTCTAGCTTTTGTTTGTCCTTGTATTGCTGCAATCATTTTTTGGGTTCATTTGTGACACGGGCGAGTCTTCCACATCAAATCCTCACACCATCTTCTTGTTTTCTTGTTTGGTTAATAACTTATTGGTGATTTTTATTTACATATAAGAATTCTGTGTGATGTTCTTAGATAAGCAATGTTTATTCCAATACCAGATAGGTTGAGTTCTGTAGTTTGAATTTTCAGATTTGACACATGTAAAACTCTCTGTATATTTCATTAGTTCAATTGATACCAGATTCTCTCTCTCTCTCCCTCTCTGCCATTTGTTCTTCCTTTCCTTTCCCCTATTATTTGTTGCATTTGTAAAAAGTTTGTCTCTTTGGAAATAAGAGAGAGGCAAAATTAGTGTCGGCAAGCAATGAGAATGGTGTTGCTCATGTGTTGCTCATGCTGTGCCCCTTCCCTTTGCCATCAAGTAAAATTCCTGACATTGGATTTGCAAAGATTGGTAATTTGCCCTAAGCTATGTGATTATGCCCTACATTGGACCACACATATCTATACTAATCTTACCACTAATAATGGTTTCTGGGTGTGTGCCAATCGTTGTTCCAATAAAGGCATGCATGATGGTAGATGCAGAAAGAACCCTACTCATGCAAGTCATGTGGGCCTCAGCAGACCCTTCCAAAGCATCTTTTCTATACTTTTGAACACTTTGAAGCTAACTTTTGCATTTGTATGAACAATGTTGCTTCATTAATGACCAAACTACCACTCACAAAAAGATAATTGGTATTTTTCCCCTCATAAAATATTACAACTGCCCAAGTTGTATGTGTCACATGATGGTGTCTTGGAAACCATTTAAACTGCAGAAGACTCTCAAGGCTTGTGGCATAAGATGTAGGCACATTTGAGTGGGCTTATTGAACAGAAAAATAAGCTAATGGTCTTGTCAAGCTTCAACCATAACGCAAAATCCTGCAAAGAGGGAAACAACTAATATATTGAAGAAGCTCTCAACCACGTTTGTTTCTCACTCACTCACTCACACCAATGTACTGATTTTCTTTTTCTCCTATTGAACCTAACATGGATAAAGAAATGGTTTTTTTTTTTTTGGGAACCTTTCCTATTGTGAACCTAACATGGATAAAGAAATGGTCTTTTTTTAAGAACCTTTCCTATTGAGAGGCGATAACTTACTAAACTCAAACACACTACATAAATGCTAGGATTAGAACCTAAGACTTTTCTTGAGAGAGCAATTGCTCCAAACTGCTACATTAGTGAGTTCTTTGCAAGAAATGGTTTTTTTAAGTTGGCTGTTAATCTACCTTTCCTTTCATCCTTACAACTAGAGACTTTGCTATCTCTCATGGGAAGTAAGTGACAAGACTAGGTAACCACTCGATAAATAATTTCATTGTCTTTGGTAACATTCATAAATGAGCAGTGTGCCATTTGCATCCTTGGGCTTTGAGTGTTTGGGATTGAAAGCAATATAACAGACAAAAGATGTGGGCAGCTCCCCTCCAATTTATTGTCTAGAGACAAAGCTGGGGTACCTGTTAAAAAAAAAATCTATAAACAGGATTCAGATTCATCTCATTCTTGTAAACTGCACACCAATGGGTCCTCTAAAATCTTCTCCACAATTTCTCACAAAAATTAAGAAAATAAATAAATAAATACAGATCGACCATGATTTTTTTAATGATCATATTCTGCAGTCCATAAAGATGAGTGTCTTGTAGCAATGCAAGTGTGGGAGCAAACCAAGTGAGCCCTACTGGCTTGGAGGCTTCTGGCCTATTAGCACGGTCCATGTTTTTTGGCTGTTTTTCTCCATGTAGATAGAAGTTGACAACCCAATTGGCCTATTTGCATACATATCAAAATGCATCATTGTGAACATATAATTATTGCAAACATAATTTCTGAATATGTATGTGAGAGAGAAAATAAAAATCATTTTGTTTGACTTGTCTATTTATAAACAGTCAATAGGTGTAACATTTCCCAAACATATGTAATTTCTTTTAACGAACAGTCACATCCTCTCATCGTTACATTCAATTGTCACACCCTAAATTCTTTGCCATAAGCCACTTTTGATGTGGTGTGTTGTGCCCTTTTCATCAAATGCCTCTTTGGTTAAGAGTTTCTCTTCTATTGGTTTACTTTACCCTCTGGTGCACCAAGTTTATTGTGCCTTTTCACACACTGAACTCAATTGCTCTAATGGAGTAGAAAAACTCGTGTGAAATGGTTATCCCTGGCCATTCACGATTTGCTAAGTGGAAAGTTATCACGCATGACATACCGTTATTAGCCGGGGATAGCAAAAGTTCTACACAAGTGTTCTTCCTCATAGATGATGGCTTAAGCCATGCCATGATGGCCATGATGGCCATAATGATAAATACTGATCATTGATTATCAACATAATCACATGCTCCTTGACATTGAGCAAGCAACTTGGCATGAGGAATTTATAACTCATCATCTAGGCCAAAAATCTAAGGCGGGCATCATCAGCAATCCTTACAATCAGTTGGTGGCTTGTTTAAATGATAATAAGTTGTAGCCAGGCTGCCTAGCGTTTTCATGTCCTTTAAGGCCTTTCATGTGCTGCACTAAATGTCTCTCACACTAATTTTACAGGTTTGGAATATGCTGATCTGAAAATTCCCAGTTCATTCCTCCAAAACACATTTGCTTCTATATCCAGCATTAACCGTATTAATTGAATAATTTGTTATATATCTTGACTTCATCAAAAATAAAAGCTGCAACTTTGATAAACAAGGCTTTGAAAAAAATACCACTTTATAGATCAAATTAATTTGAATAACTTGCTGTTGGCTTACACTAACAGGAATTAATCTTCTCCTGATCCCTACCCCTTCTGTACTAGTTTTCCAAACACCCTACAACATGAGCTCCCCAGCTACAATTGATTACAGCATAGTCATTCACCTTTTCTAAGATATGATCCTCATGAGAACAATTACTGATTTTCTCTAAGAGCAGAATAATCTTTCACCATCAGAATCTCGCTGCATAACTTTTGTGGTACCTGTTGTAATTCTTTTCCTTCTTGCCATGCTTGCCCTACTGAAACACCCGGTCCCAGATGACGAACATATACAACCACTTGATCGTTGAAAGGATATGGATGCTTGACTACAAAAACAAAATGCACATATAAAATTATTTACAGTTAGATAATTATATCAGTGAATACCATACATGTGTTACAAACCTAAAAATAAATTTGCACACGGAAAATATACTTGAGCTTGGGTTATTAATGGCCCTTGCAGAAGCTAATGTTTGAGCAAACAGACAACTTATTGGCAAACAGCTGGTACCACAACTAAACCTTTAGTGGCAAACACAGCTCATTGGCAGTTAGTATGGCCAGACAGTTTTCAATCATAGCTCAAAGGAAGTGGAGCTGATACGAGAACTGGAAGTGGAAAGTGACGGGAACCGAGAACATAATTTTTTTTGGGGAAAATTGAGAACCTAAGGAAAAGCATGTTGAGAAGACTTACAATATATGCAAAATATAGGTAAGAATGGTTAGGAGTATATGATATGTGTATGTACACACCTATTTATAGAGAGCATAGTTCCTGGACCAGTGCACCAAGTGCTCCAATTACTCCTCATCTTTTAGAACATAGTTGAGATGATCTACCATGTCTAAGTTTATAATTTTTGAATAGGCTAAGATACCACGTCTAATTTATTAGATTAAGAAATCTCGTCAGAACATTCTTTTCTCTTGTACTCAGCTTTTTCATTGGAAAAGTTAAGATTAATTTCCTTGAATGAAATAAAAAATCCAAAAGAAATTTTTGCAAAGAATGACCACTGCTAATAGTGAACTAGTGACCACATTGCACTGGATGTATGGAAAATCATACCTGGTTTTGGAAATCCCTCTGGGTATTCATGGAGATCAAACAGCCCATCTCCAAATTCATATGCTAGATCACAAGGTTGTTCAGTTGGCATTACTTCCTTAAGCTGTCTCACTACGAAGTACAATGGACTAAAGGCATTTGCAAGTCCAGTAACAAATGATCCACCTGATTCATTACAAAAATTGTTAAGAGTAATATCAACAAACTGCTTAGAGTTGTATCAACAAACTTGATTAGCTGTAGCCAATTAACCTCTAGTGTTGGAATTGCAAACCATGCAATGAAATAGTGGATTGAAAACATCCAAAACAAACTCAACCTAAAACTTTCAAATAAAATATGAAACTTACGGCTATTATAAGAAACCTCAAAGTACATGTTAAATTACAGTATCGGTGGTTCTATTTCTTTTTCCAAACTATTGATAGTATCAATAGTTCTATTTGGGTTCCTTTCCTTGGAAACAAAATAATTCTGTTTGGATTCTTCCCCAAGATACGGATTAACTTTCCTCTAGTTTACCGCACTGCCTTATAACATTCACCAAACCTTAAACTATCGGAGCAGCTTGTCCCGTAAGAACAGCTTTTGTTATATCCTACAGTTTTAGATAGATGCTTGTAGCTCAATCTTCCACCTCCTCTCATTTCCAATGAAATATTATGTTAAGATTGGATATCACTCATGCAAGAAGCATTCAAGCATAAGAAAAACAGAACAGACTACACTACTTTTGCAGTACACAACTGCATATTCAATATAAGGACTGATGAAACACATCATGATTCATCTTCAATTGATATACCATTCTATCACATTTAGAAAGATAATGTTTGACAAGGAAAATCCTATCAATATGCATAGGCCATGTGCTTAAAATCCCACACCATAGCTCTAAGTTATGTCCATAATGCTACAGAAAGGAACTATATATTGTATATCATGGACCAATAAGAATCTAAATTAGTAACCAATGAAGCTTATCTTGTCTTAACTAATGCAACATGAGGGGGAAGCATTAAACATAAGTATTTGAATTTACCGTAACTTCATAAGTATGATTTGATAAATACAGTAGCTGAAACTCATAATTTACACATATAACAATATGTATTTTGGAGGTCTACTCCATCAACTTGCATAATATTATTCATGCAACTCTAACTTCAGCTGTAATAATTGCACTGACAATCAGACCTACCTTCTTACACTAGAAATTATAGACGGATGTGAATGGGAAAATAAAGATTCAATAGCTCATCCATCGCCTTAAAAATTGCACCGAAAATGATTTAGAAATGATATAGAATAGATAGATGTAAATGGGAAAATAAAGATCACAAGAACTCATCCATTGCCAATCCCCATGAATATTAAGAAGCAAGGGAATATGCTGCATTCAATTCAATTTTAATTTTCACGAGATGTGTAGTAAAAAAAGCAAAATTGAATTACAAAAATCATAGAGGGTAAATAAGTTACCAATAAATCGTCCATAAATCTCCCCGTCCTTCCAAGAAAAAATTGCCTGGAATTTGCAGAACATCCAATTACCCATCCCTTACAATACATGCATATACAAGCAGGGAGAAGAAAGGAAAAATCAATAGGAGTACAGGAGTTACCTTCTTGAAAGAGTTTATCCAAGAAATGGGCATTGGTCCTATTAAAGATTATCCAATATCAGTGCCACAAATTTTTTGAAAGGTATATAAGATTCAGATTAAAAGGAGGCTCAAAATATACTTCTCCACGGGTTATTGCTATAACAGAAAAAGGTGGCATTTGTGAGCAAGTAACCTAGCCTATATAAGGAAATTACGCACATAAATTCTCAGAAAATGAACCGGTTAAAATATGCAATCAGAAGTTTGAGAAAGCCTACTTCAACAAGGGGGTAGAGCAAATAACCATCCAATTATAACCAGAAATTAGCTATTTCCAACTAAAACAGTCCTACAAAAAAAAAAATCCAACTAAAAGAGGAAACTTCCGCTCATCTAAATAAAGTCAGCATGTAATTTTTAACATCACATAAGCAGAAACTTTCATGTTCTTGACATCAATAGTTTATGAACTGTAAACCCATAAACTACCCCATCCAACAGATTACAATCATTATTATAAAGCAATAATGAGGACATTAGAGCTTCCAGTAGAAAGAGCTTGATCTATGTAAGTGACCTCCATATGTTCGGCAATTATAATATTCAAGAGAAATTGCACCATCGTCATTGGACAACAATTTAGATGCACTTCTCTTGGCTAAGTTGGGATCCTCATATCTTGTGCCAGCTATCTCCCAAGCTCTTGATATGAGCCTGCATTAAAATTATCCAGATGTCAAAGACTCTACATTCAATCTATTAATTTCAAAAGAAAAATTCTTTATAAAATAAAGATACATAAGTGCCTTATGTCTTCATAACTTGTCATTGTGAGACGAGATTGAATGGATTTTATTGTATAACATAAACAAGTTACCTAGGTTCTAGCAATCGCAGCAGTCGAATGACGCCTTTCCAGGGGAATATCATCAATTTTTTTCCTAACAAACACAGACATACAATTTTAAAAACGGTAACAGATTAAGAATTAATATTTGTTCTTTTTCTCAGCATTTTCACAACAACGAAGAATAACTTCAAAGTACCATAAATCTAAGTAACAAAATAACATAAAAGAGTTAAAATTTAAAAAAGATAATGATTGAAAACCGACCAAAGATATGCAGCAGGATTGTAAGAAGCCGAGTCCAGAGGAATCAAGTCCTTAGGAGGGTCAAGAAATGTGACAATGTCTTGCTCATCCAAGTAAGATTTTCTCCCAGTTGGAAGATATTCATATGGTTTGTCGTCCCACGAAGATACATACCCTCTCCCACCTCCATTGACAGCACAAACTACACCACCAGTATACTGTAGAGACCCATTGCTGTACAACTGCAAGCCTGCACGCCCAAATAAAGACCATAATCATATGTTCCTACAAGTACATGCCATTTTTCTAAAACTGGAGACAACAAGACAAAACTAAAGGAGCATAATTTGCAGTTATACACACAAATACGTAAGTCCACGCATAAGTACACACAAATCACACAAGCAAAAGTACAGTTTCACAAGCTTAAACAAATGAACAACATGATATGGCCCTTTGATTTCAGAGAAAATAAAAAATTGAGCTTCATTTTTCCAATTACTTATGAAAAAAACTAAAGCTTTAGCTAAACCGAACAACGAGCTGGTTCGCTGACTTAACACTTGAATAAAATTCTGGATTATCTACTTAATATGCTTACTTGCCTCCGCAACTAAACAAGAGGAAAATAACTTCTTCTTTTTTCTTTTTGTATGGAGATTGAGTTGCGGAGTTTACAAATTACATAGGAGTGAAAAATAACTCACCTTTGACGGAATTATATCGACCAAGTAGACACCTTTGGTAAGGGAAGTTGATTTGGCAGGAAATGGGTGATGTGTAGAGATTGGATGGGAGGGGAAGAATGGGATTGTTGAAGGTTGCTGCTGCTGCCTCTGCCTTCATTTGCTTCTCATCAAAATGCAAAACTAGTTTTTGGGTTTTGGAGGCACTCTAGAAATAGAAAGAAGGTTTATTTTTGTGCAAAAAAAAAGGTTTTTTTTTTAATTTCAAGTCAAACTTCAACACCCATCTGGCTTTCGATTTGTTACATCCCTAGGCCCTATTCGGCTTCTCTTGCAGCCGCAGATACATGATCTCTGCTCTCATTTTCTTCACATTTTTCTGATCCCTTTCCAACTTATCATCATCATCGTCACCACCACCTCCTCCATTCTCAACTGTTGTCCAAACTGTCACTTCTCTTTTTCTTTTTTTTTTATAAGTCTGCAGCCCTCTCAATCTCATTGACCACCAAAATATTCTCACAACATTTGTCTCTACTTCTCAGAAATCAACCCAATTGAATTAACAATTTCACACGAGCTTTCCATCAAATGCTTCTCCAAACTCAATCTCTCACAACCCATGTGGCTCTTCCATTCACTCCTTCAAAACCAATTCCCAAAACCCAATTCTTCACTCCTTCAAAGCAAAACCCATTTCTCAAAACTCAATGGAGAACACTAAAATGCTCGCTTTCGACGGTTTCAGAGCCGACCCACTTGGAGAAGAAGACCCATAAGCCGTTTCCGGCTGAGGTTTCAAGGACTATTATGGAGTTGGTGTCTGTGGGCACGCTTTCTACTTTGACCCAAGAAGGTTGGCCTTTGGGTATTGGCGTTCGCTTCGCTGTTGACCCAGAAGGCACTCCAGTATTGTGCTTGAATGCCTCTAATCGGCAGTTCTCCATTGACAGGAGGTCTAGCTTCCATGTCCAGGTGCTTTTCTCATCGAACACTATGTGTTTGCATTTTGTTCACAGCCTTAAAGGGCTCTAATTTTCTAAGGTATATGGTTGATTATGAGGCTCAATGTAAGGCGTTGTTATTTTCTTTGGTGCACAGTTAGAGCAATGTGGGCTGCGGACGCCTCAATGCACGATATTAGGTAGCATTGACAAACCAGAAGACAGGAAGATGTTGAAGGTAAATTATGTTTGCTTAGGTCGAATAGGTTTACTTGGAAGTGCTATGTTATTTATTATTTTATCATTTATGTTACAATGTAATTAGCTCGTTGTTAGTGTGCTGCTTAAGTTATTTAAAGGAAGCATGTTAAAAGCATAATTGTTGCTGTTCTTTGTGGACTAAAGATGGAATTCACTATGAAGGATGCATAACTTGAAAGTAAACATATTTACGGTGCTTGGTTTTTGGTCGAACTTCCGTAGTCTTCCACCAACTGCAACTAGTCCATTTCAAATTATGATTGCATTATTTGCATTAGGATAGAATATTAGGATGTTTATGGCAGACTGCCATGGCTTTTTTCAAGTAAGTACTAGAGCTATCTCTCATATGCCCCCGGCTTGCATAACCTTTAAACAGTATGATTTATGATTGACCAACATGTACATATTATGGTTCTGAGGTGCAAGTTATTGTTTTGTGTGTTATGTGCAGTTTTGACATTAGGATTGGGTTGGATTATTGTTTGGGTGTAATTGGAAGTTGAATATAAGGGCAGAAAATTAGAGGATAAGATATGTTGTAAGGGCTTCCAGGAATCTCACATGGGAGAAGATTATTGGAACCTCAACATTAAAATAAAGTGACCTTGCCTAAAATTTCAGTTTGTGTATCTCTTACAAAGCCTTGCTTATAGAGAGGCAATCGGATATGAAAACGAAAAGATTTCTTAATAATAAGCAACACAATTAAATTAAACCCCAAAAAGGAAATCTTATAGAAAATCAGTTTCCAGATACCCAGAATCACTGCAACCTGAGGAAAAATATTTCTGTGGTCATGCTCTGGGCTTTCTGGACCAGGCTGTGTCTAGACTTTACACCACTTTAGTATATTGGCTTGGCAATGAACCTTCCTGACTTAGTTGGTCGTCCAAATTTTGTACAGACCTAAACTCCAGCATTGTGTGGTTGGATTTATGTGCTGGACTCAGTCCTCCAACAGAAGCATAGACAGTCCCATGTAGGTATTATGTGTAGTGGCTTCTTGATACCTTATTAATCCATTATTTTCAACTAAAAGAGCCCTATTGATCCATTTAAAGCTAATAAAAAGCATTCATGTGTGATCTGTTTTTTTTTGCTAGTATGTATGTGTGAGGTGTTATATTGTTATAATCTGATCTTTCATTTGGATGTTCAATGCCATTACTGTCAGTACCTTCATTCAGTATGGACAAAGAGGTTTGGAGAAGAGGTCGACGAAGACCTTATATATGTTGTTTCTGTGGAACGGGTACTTCAGTTGGAGGACTTTAAAGAGGTATTTTGGTGTTTTATTTGCTCCTGTGCTGGACTAGTAATTATAAGCAATAGTTATTTACGATACTGGTATGGCCTAATCCTATAAAGTTTTGCCTGTAGCTTTTAAATCGGTATGTATTTAGATGGAGGACTTATTCAAAGGCTTATCTGTTTTTTAACTTTGATGATACTCTCACAGGGTGGTGTATGGGTTACATCTTCAGATTATAAAAATGCACAACCTGATCCTCTTCGGGACTTTGCGGAAAAGCTAGTGAATGAGATAAACACCAACAACATTGAAGATATTAACCGTTTCTGCAACATCTATGCTGATTTGAACTTCCAGGTTTGTGCCAACCAACATTGAAGATGTTAACCATTTCATTGCCTGTTCAACAATATTGAGGTGTCAGAAAAACCTTCCATTTCTATTACAGGATTTCTATAAACCAAATAACCATTTTTCCTCAAGAAGCTTGAGGAGTATTAACTGTTTAGTAAAAGCGTTTATTAACATTCCTTGAGGACTGGTTTATACATCACTTTCAGTGAATCTGCGTTTAGTTGTATTTTCTCTTGCTATGTGGTCATGGTACACTGTTTTGCTTTGCAGGTTTCTGAAGCAAAATTGATTTGGATTGATCGGTTAGGCTTTGACCTGCGTCTTTGGTCTCCTCAGGAAGGTATATTCGAGGTTCGCATTCCCTTTCCCAGGGATGTGACCGACGAGAAGGGTGCAAAATCAACGTTTAATTGTATGTCTCAATTAGCTTGGGAGGTGGAAAAGAATTTCTATGCCCCAGATTTTGAACGAGTGAAACAAGTTAAGCAGATAGCATACAAGGGAGAGTAAACTTTGTGTGTGCTGTGTTTATAAAATGTATTGATATGCTTACTTTGGCTGCGAAAGAGGCAACTTGGTTGAGCCTGTTACTTTGTACAAGGCTTTTAATATCCCTTATTACTAACTTTCAGAGATGTCACAATTTTGAGATTGTATTTGAGTTCCATATAATTTGATAATTAAATTTTTAATCCTTTTTATGGCAAAGATAATCTCATTATACTCGCTAATGGGGTCTAGCCTAGTGGAAAAGAATCTTGATTTGGAGACCCGTATGTGTGAGAAAACCCCTCTCCCATTTCTTAACTTTGGCACCAAAAAAAAATGCCATTATACTCTAATGTCTTGAAAATTGATGTAAAGGTTCACAATGTTATCAAGTTCTCTGAGTCTGAGGAATTGTTTCCTTTCGGAATTTATTTGCTGTAATGTAGTCAAGCTGGCTGAATGCAACTCTTTTTTTTTGGTGAAAACCAAGGTATCTCCCGCGAATTCAGGGACTAACCCTCGAGGCCTGCGAGGCGCAAAGCGGACACTCCCAGACAAAGTCTCCTCTCCAAGCGCCTGATCGAGCCCAAAATCTCTTGTTTAAAGGATCCAAGCCCCTTCCACTTGGACCAACTCCTGTTAGTGAATGCAACTCTTTTCATCCTTTCATAACAAATCTATTTTCATACTTTCATAAATACCCAAAAAAACAAAAACAAAAAAAACAAAAAAAAACAAAAAAACAAAAAAACAAAACTTTTTCATCATAAATGCAACATATTCCAGTCCCAGAAAGAAAAAAGAAAAAAAGAAGAACAAATTCACAATCAGCATGATGACGTGGACCATTCTGAAAAAGAAGAAAATAAAAAGAAAGAAAAAATAGCGGCAAAAGACAAAGAAAAAACGAAGGAAAATAAAAAGACACTCACCATAAAAATGTCAAAACCCTAGACCCGCAGAGCAGGTAAGGTTCTCTCTTGGTTTTGAGAGGGTTCGTATTTAATTAATCAGAATCCATTAACAATATATTCTAGTGTTGTATTTAAGCAGGTGATGGGACTCTCTAATACCCTCGGTTGGTTGTTGGCAATTGGCGTTTGGTGCAGTGCATATCTCGCGGTTGCAATCTTCTCGTCTTCCCCAATCTTCAACTTTCTCCGTCTTCTTCTCTGATTTAGCAGCCTCGGAAGAAAACCCAGATATCTAAAATGGGTTATGCGCAACTGGTTATTGGCCCTGCTGGCAGCGGCAAGGTAATTTCACACCATGATTGACATTTTTTGATTTTTTTAAGGTACCCAATACTTGAATCAGTCGATTTCTTGCTCTAATTTGCACCAACTGTTTGAATGTGGGATACATCATAATCACATAGGCAATCACTATGATTATATATATTTTTGATGTTTTTATGTATCCATTTCTTGTTTTGATAAGTACGTTTGCTTCTTGGAACCAGTCGATTTTCTGCTCTAATTTGCACCAACACTGTTTGAATGTGAATGTGGGATGCATCATAACCACATGAGCAATGAGTATTGATTAATATGTTTGCATGTTTTTATGTACCCATTACTAGTTTTGATGAGTTCTCTTCTTGGAACCAGTCGATTTTCTACTGTAATTTACACTAACACTGTTTGAATGTGAGTGTGGGATGCATCATAATAATCACATGGGCAATGAGTATTGATTAATATGTTTGCATTTTTTATGTACCCGTTACTAGTTTTGATGAGTTCTCTTCTTGGAACCAGTCGATTTTCCGCTGTAATTTGCACCAACACTGTTTGAATGTGGGATACATCATAATCACATGGGAAATCACTATGATTAATATTTTCTTTGAGGTCTTTTGTTTACCCATTATTATTTTTGATGAATTTGTTTGCTTCTTGCAACCAGTCAACTTATTGCTCTAAATTGCACGAACACTGTACAACTGTTGGGAGGAATATTCATATTATTAACTTGGATCCTGCTGCAGAAAATTTTGATTACCCTGTCGCCATGGGTAAGTAGTAAAATTCATTTATTTGGTCCCTTGTTTAGTTCCATTCACTGCACTTAACTTGTGTTCTCTTCTTCTCTTTTCCCTCTTGCAGATATTAGGGAGCTTGTTTCCTTGGATGATGTTATGGAGGAACTTGGATTGGGTCCCAATGGTGGACTTTTGTACTGCATGGAGTATCCTTTAGTTTTTCCCCTGAAATTGTTCTTTGCATTTCTTATGGTTTTGTTTCTACTTGTTTATTTTGCACCTGTGAGGATTGCAATTTTTTAAAGGGCTAACAGACATGGAATGTTTACGTGCGGAAAAAACAGTGAATCATTTATACCACTTCCGGGTGTGATCCCTGTCTGTAAAAACTTTAATTCTTTGGTGAATGGCCTTAATCTTGATTCCTAGACACCTTGAAGACAATCTGGATGATTGGCTCACAGAGGAATTGGACAATTACTTGGATGATGACTACTTAGTTTTTGACTGCCCAGGTATCCATACTAACACTGCATGCTTTGTTGTCTGTATTTATTATCATGCATTAGTGGTTGAGATCTTTTGATGAAAAGCTGACTACAATGAGGTTAAGGTCTTTTATGAAAATAATTACATTAAAAGGGAAAAACTGAAATGATGGAGTTTTTGATAGGGTTAGGGAAAGAATACTACGTAAATAAACTTAAAAAGAAAGAACTAGGGCTGGTGTATCTGTTTATCTAAAAGAGGGGCCCTTTATCCAGAAGGCATTCATATAGATATATTTTCCTTGGTCACTTATTACCACACGATGCTATCAGTGATTTAACTTTCGAGAAATAGGATTAAACATTGGTACTGCATGGTTTTTCATACTAGTAAAGTAGAATTATGTCAAGGCTCCTAGTCTGTGTGAGTGTGTTTTAAACGAATTGTGTGACACAAAATAATTTGAGACTTCTGCTTTTGTTATAGGCCAGATAGAACTTTTTTCACATGTTCCTGTGCTAAAGAACTTTGTGGACCATTTGAAGCGTAAAAATTTCAACGTCTGCGCCGTATACTTACTTGATTCACAGGTCTGTATACTTACTTGCTTGTTGTTCTACTCTGTAGTCTTTTCCCTTCCTGCCTTGGCATTACTCGTTATTCTGTTTGTCTCACCAAATAAATCGTTCCAATTTCTATTGAAACAGTTCATGACGGATGTGACAAAGTTTATTAGTGGGTGCATGTCATCCCTTTCTGCAATGATTCAACTTGAAGTACCACATGTCAATATCCTCTCCAAAATGGACCTTGTGGCCAAAAAAAAAGGATGTTGAAGAGTGAGATACTCGATTCTCTCCTACTGCTATCACCTTGCATGTTTTTTCAATCTGTTTAGCTTATTTTAATTGCTCAATCTGTTCTGCATTTTTAATGTTTCAGTTTCTTGAATCCGGAGCCTCAAGTTTTGTTATCAGAGTTGAATCAACGCATGGCTCCTCAGTTTGCAAAGCTAAACAAATCTTTGGTTGAACTGGTAAGTGAGAAGCCGCTGAAAACCCAAGAGTACTTTTTTGAACTTTGAGATTAGTTGCAGGAGTTCTCAAGATTTTGGTCACATATTTGGTCTACACATAAATACACAAAAATTGCATTACTGCAAATAGTGACTATCTTCTACTGTTTGGTTTGTTAGGTTGATAATTATGGCATGGTGAGTTTTGTGCCTCTAAACTTGAGAAAAGCGACAAGGTACTCTCTTTTTATGCATGTTTGCCTGGATGTCTTTAGTCTTATCTTGTGATCACTGTTTTGCATGTCTAAGATGTTTTGAATCTGTAGATTACTTTAAATTGTTTTTGTGTTTTCATTTTCTTTATAACAGGTAAGTAATCTTAGAGTAATGTTTCTTCTGTTTCCCTTCTCCTTTTTGGCAGTATAAGCTATGTCCTGGCTCAGATCGATACCTGCATTCAGTATGGAGAAGATGCTGAGGTGAAGATTAAGGATTTTGATCCAGAAGATGAAGATTAAGGAACTTGATGATCTAGAAGATGGCTGAGCTACCTTATTAAACTTTTTAACTCTTGATCTTTAAATGATCTAAAAGATGGGGGTAGCATTGTGAATATGCAAGACCAAATTATTAACTCTTGTTTGAAATATGAGAATTATATGTGAAAGAGTAGAACTATATGAATTACGTTTCTGATTTATATAACTTCTATTACAGTATCAAGGCTAAATTAACTTTTACATGTTTTATTCCTTTTTGTTGCCAATCGGGAAATTCTAGCAACCTTCTATCCAACCTTCTCTTTTGGACCTTCACCCTTCTCCTAATGACATGTGTCTCTTTCCTTACACTTAAAACAATATAATTAATGCATCAAACAAGCTAATATTTGTTTTCCAAATTTATCCTTACTAAATATATTGATGTTAATGTTTCCTTTAATTTATGAAAACAAATTTACAAACTTTTTACCACCTTATTAAAAATTAATTAAGAAAAAACTTATTTTTCTTAAACACTCTAAAAGCAACGAGACATTCAATAAAAAAAATTAAATAAGAAAAAATGTAAGGAGAGACATTGGTTTAAATTGAAATTTTGGTATGCCAAAATTTTAGGAATTTTTTTTTTTTCAAATAATCAGACTCCAAGGGCGGTAAGGGATATAAATAAATATAAATAAAACTAGGAACTTCCTTTGGAATCTGATTATTGGGGTTTTTTTAAATATTTTTAGTTGTTACTGAAAATGCTCTTTAACTTTATTCAGTAGTATAAAAAAAAGGAAATTAATGAACTTCCTTTGAAGGACGCCTTTTCTAAGAGATCTTTCTATTGTGTTTATAAAATAGACGTTTTATCTCTATTAAAAAAACATACATTTTCTTTTTTAAAAACTGATATTTTTTATTATTTAATTTTTTACATGTGATAAGAGAGTTGAAAATTTATTTTTGAACAAATTGAAGGAGAATACCATTTAATAAGGGGAAAACTTGGAAAACAAATGTTATCTTATTTAATGCATTAGTTACATTGTTTTAAGTGTAAGAAAAGAGACACATGTGTCATGAGGAGAAGGGAGAAGGTCCAAAAGAAAAGGTTGGAGAGAATGTGCTGGCATTCCCCATACGGCATTTGAGAAGCTCTCCAATACCGAGTTCCACCCACAGTGGCTCAAAAACCCTCCCACCTTTGGGTGTGCTAGGATACTCCTCTGGTCCACCCAATCATGTACAACCAACCCTCTCCCATCCACCCTTTTCCCCCATCCTTCATCCGGAGCCCACGTCCCCAATCGCACAGCCCAAATGAACCGACATCCCGCCATCTCCAGCCCGTAAGCGATTTCGTCCATCCGAGACTCGTAGATGGCCGCACTGGATCCATCTTGCTCATCCAGCAACTTGATGTAGAGACATGATTCACTCTTACCGTGGGACCCACCAGTCCTTCGTGGAATATAATTATAAAGCAAAACGGGCCCCACACACCATGCCTTGGCCTGATTATGCAAAACTTCCAAATTCCAATGCAGCCACGTACTCGCATTCGAGTTCCCAAAGCTATTTACAATCACACCCCGGCTATTCCTATCTGGGTCCATTTTTCGCTCACAACTTTAACCATAGGTGTACTCTCACCACGATTCTCAATGTTTGACACGTGTCCATAAACATAACCATGGTTCCATAAATACAAAGCAAAAGTTAACTATGTTTATGTCTATGAACACGCGTCAAACATTGAAAATGATGGTGAGGGACACCTATGGTTAAAGTGGTAGGCAAAAATGCTCACATTCCTCTTCAACCTCCCACATCATACATGAATTGAAAACGGGTCATCCTCTTCCGGGTCATTACTCTGGGGCGGTAAGTCGGATCTATCCAACGCGAAGGAAGACTCAAATCGGGCAACTCTACTACAGAACCCGAAACCGACGTCGTTTCACATTTGACATCCATAGAAGAAAGAAACGGTTTTAAGAACAACATGGGCAGCACCCCCATCCCATGCGACACAACACGTGGAATGCCAAAAGAGCGGCACGTGTCGAGCGTCCAACTGAGAAAGAAGTCGGAGATTACGCAAATTGGGCGGGAACCATTTTCCACCATCTCCTTCAGAAGAGCTTCGAATGGTTGTTTCATTTTTTCGGTGGCTGCGATGAAGGGAACGAGGAGCTCCATGGAAGGAAGGCTGGCGGTGTTCTCGCTGCCTCGAGGGAGGTCAGGGACGCTTGGAAATGGCACGACGGAGATGGAGATTGACGAGCAGTCTGAAACTTTGGAGCATATAAACGGTGCGTTTTGCGGGGCGATGACGACGGTGACTTTCAGGCCACGGCTTGACAAGGCCTTGGATATGTCTAGCAATGGAATGGTGTGGCCTTGAGCCATGAAAGGGAAAATTACCGCATGGGGTGGTGGTGGTGGTGGAGTGGAAGTAGCCATGGTCACCGGAAGTAGCAAAATTCAAATGAGTGGGAAAAAATTTGAGTTGGGTTTTATTTATAGAGTTTGATTATTGAATTAGAATTTTAAATCTACGTATTGTTCATAGCATCTTATAGAGCTTAATGGCTTTCCTAAACGTGTGAGTCTCCACATTTTCAACTTCAAAGTGCAATTAATCTAATTGCCTATGCCTTCACTCAATGTTTGATTCTCTGCACTTTGCCACCACTTTAATTCTCTGCACTTTGCCACCATTTTTTTTTTATGGATTTAAAATTGAGACGTCATATGATCAAGTGAAGAGAAATATCGCTAGCAACATTGTCCTAAGAATTTAAATTAAGATAGAGTTCTGCGAAAACGAAACCTAAAATTAACTCAAGTACACCTTTTGATGTAAGTACATCCTAATATTTAAATCATAATGTACAATTACCTAAGCACACCATATTTAACTACCAAAATTATTCTTGGTACACCCTAACATTTTATCACACTAATAATGCTACGGGCACCAACTTAAATCTCAACTTTTGAATACCAATACATGTGGCACATGACATGGCAATACATCTCATTTGCCACGTCATATTTTAATTTCTTCTGAAGTTTTTGTTTTTCACATTAAAAGGAGTCAATTTGAACAAACCTGGGTTTTTATTTGTTCAGCAAATTCAGTTTTTTCTCATCTCAGTGGGGTTTTGATTTAGTCTTCAAATAATGAATTTGTTGTAACTGGTTCGACAGCAAGCCATATGGGTCTAATTGCAAACTTGATTCAAATGAAAACTAAATCCCAAATGCTTTCTTATATTTGAATTTTAGATCCAGCTAATAACTTCAATGATTGTTATGAATAGTTAGATGGTGTTCCACTTTCGGATTTAGTTTCTTAATAATTTCTTTAACCTTCATGTCTAATGGAGGAGTTGTTGAGAAGCAATGGAGGGCTATTGGTCGGCAAAGGAATGGGCAAAGGAACGAACATTCAATGACACCTCCTTGCGCCTCCGTCAATGCTCGCTGCGTTGTTCGCCTTCAGCACTAAGCAATACGAAAACTTCTCTATGTTTGATTAGGGTTGAATATGGTGAGTAGGGTGTACTTACTAAAATTATATTTGTTTCACAATTCAATATATCCTTTTTGGTCATTTTATATTAGAGTAAATTAATAATTCAATAATTAATTTGATAATAAGGTGTACTCAGTTAATTTTAGAGTTCATTTAGCAGCACCCAAAATTAAACATCCGGTAATCAAGACTAGAACTTTTTGGAGACAATGATTCAAAATTGTATTTCAAAGTCATTTCAAACATAACTATCAAGCACAAACTTTTGGCGGCTCTACAAAACTAGTAAACTATCGTTTCTTAATTCCCACTTCGCTGTAACTTTTTAAAATAATTTTATGAAATTCATTCTTTTGCATGCTCTTAATTGTCGAGAACATACTAAATTCTCGGTCTAATATTTCTTTTACCAATTAAAAAGGTCTCAAGTACGAAGTCTCACTCTGATTAAAAAAAAGTAATTGTTTAAAACTTCATCCAACAAATTAAAAAGGGCACCTCCTTATTCCCAATAGATTTATGTTTTTAATAGAAAAACTCCATGTAAATTGTAATGGACATGCATTGTTGTCTTTTGTAAGAAAAACTGGACTCAACTATTACAATCAAATTAAGTAACAATAAAAAAAAACTCATGGTTCGTGGCCTTGGATCTAAGGCGGGGTGTATTCAATTGAGATTTCTTTTTGTTACATTGGAGTTCGACCCTGGGGTTTTAACTAGGGTGCGATGGGGGGAAGGGGGAAGCCACCACCACTGTGATGGGAACTCATTGGCTATTCAATGGAGATTTTAAAAGACTATTTTATGATATAAAAAAAGTCTAGTAAATTTAAGCAAAATGTAATGACTTATAGGATTTTATTTATGAATTTCTATAATCAAGAATTCTCACTTAATGGAATACTACAAGACTTGTTTGGATTATTTTTAAGTCTTAATTGAATAACACATGACTTATTTATCCCAAAATAATCTTTTAAAATTTCAATTGAATACACCCCCTAAACATCGTCCAAAGTATAACAAGAAAAAAAAAACACTGTCTGAACTAACATGGGATAATAATCCCATATAATATGTATCAGGGGTCAATTTATTCAATCATTCCAATGAATGCATGATTAAACTATTACAATTAAATTGAATTTGTAAACACAAGAGCTGCCTAAACCTTAGACAATTAAGTCCTCGCCAGTATAGCAAAGCAAAAAATCCAGCCAAAAAAACTAGTAAACAACTCCGAAAAGAGAAGAGAGGAACTTGAAGGAGATGAGGGGAGAAAGAGGAGGGGCAAAGAGGGGAGGGTAGGGAAGGTTTGAAAAGGAGAAGAGAGGGGGTAGGAAAGGGTAGAGGAGAAGAGAGGTGGGGAAGGAGGCGACCACCCTCAAAGGGGGACAACGGAGAGAGCTAAGTTCATGAGGATTTTTTTAGAGAAAGTGTTAGAAATATGGCCTTAAAGCCAACTAATTATGTAATAGTTATAGTTAATGACATTTTTGATAAAATACATATTATGTTATCAATGGGGCAAGAAATGTTGTTTTATACATTAAATCATCCTATATTATCTTTCAATATGTAGAACAACCATAGTCCAAGGAATACACAAGTGGATATGAGAGATATGTAATGAGATTACATACATGGAGACTTCTCATCATCCCTAAATCCTGAATATGTTTTTGGTCATAGGAATATTGATTGGGTGTCAATATTCCGCAAAGACTAGTACACATAGTATCATCTCTATATGTAGGGAATGACAAGGTCTCAAGTCATTAAGTGTGGAAACACATCGATATGTGTGTAGGTGCTTGTAGAAGAACAAGTACACTGAATGCGATCTAACACATGAGTTACAGCATGGAAGTCTTTACTCACATGTCAAGCTGGAACTCATAAATTGCAATGGTGCAAACTAATCCTTAGACCTAAGGCATCATAGATGTTTTGTGGCTATGTTCTTAATCTTTGAGGGCACTATACGGTCATGCAGAATTAGGCATATCTTAAAGGTGCTCATCATGATTCTCAATAGAGTCATGGAAGCAAATGAATGTACAACAAGGAATCTCTACTCTCAGTAAAGGATAGAGAATACTCCAAGATATGATTGGTCAAATCTCTGCACAGAGTAGTGGATAAGACTTGAAAGAAGAAGTTTTCAAATCTTACCAGGATAATCATATAAAAGGAATGATTCACATTAGGATATTGACAATCGGATTCCATGATCTAATAATGTGAATAAAGAGTATTGACATAAGAGAAAGATTCAATTGCAAGTCATTCCAATTTGAATAGGTTCTTTCACAAAGTGTCATTTAGCTTGAATAACCGTGACTTGCTGCTAGGCGACAACCATGGTTTGTGGATGTCCTAAAAAGTTTCAATTAACCTTTATTAATATGAAGAATTTAATTGTGGAATTTAATTCATATATCATCTTTGAGAAGTTGAGTCAACCCATTACCTTACTAAAAGGAACCTATGGATCTGCACACCCAAAGAATGTGATTAAAGTTACAAAATGAGGAGAAATGAAATGCGGATACACAAGTCAATGGTTGATAATCAAATGTCAAAGTCAACAGTTAAAAGTCAACATTTTGACTGGAGCAATTGACCAAAGTCAAATAGTTCAACCGAGTCAATTAAGTAAGACTATAATTATAATTTAATAGTTAAATTATAATTAAAAGATTCATTATGGAATTAATATTGACATATAGAAATATTGGATTGAGCGTTTAAATATGATTTAAAAGGAAAGGGACAAAATAGCACAAAAAGCTATTGGGCCCAAGGGATAAGTGCCACAAGATGACATGACCCATGGATCAAATGAAGCCCCAAATACCCACCCAATTGCCTTTTGTGTTGTCCTATATAAGCTAAGTGTTAGAGAAAACCTAGCTAGGGTTTTTGGTTTCCTACTTTGGTTGATGAGTGATCATCTTTGTATCTCATCTTCCATAAACCAAAAATTGGTCCAATCAAGAAGTAGACTAGCATCCATACTTGTTGATTGCCTTCTTTTCATCTCTAGGAGCATTTGGTGTGGTGAGGTAGAGGACTCCAATCTTGGAGCCTTAAGGTGAAGGAGTCAAAATTAAGAGAAAGAAAAGGTATTTCCAACAAAGGTGTTCATTCTTGAGAAATCAAGAAAAGGTCATCAAGGGTAAAGATCTATTCCCTTTTTTCCTTTTCTATTTGTGTTCAAAGAGACTAGGCTAAGATACTTGGTTTAAAATGAAAAAGGTTTAGCTCAACTAGTATAAACAAAATGAATCCACCATTTAGAATGTTTTTGTTGTATAGGTTGTGGCTAAAGTTCATTTCCTCAGTATTAGATGCATGTTTCCTTCAGAAAGTTCCTTGGGGTTTCATTTGGAGTCATTAAAAAAAATCACTTAACATTGTTTTTTTTAGAAAAAGTGATAGTAATTATTGATGATACATATTATAGTACAAAGCCACAAAAGAGGCAAAATGGGTACAAAATCTCGAGTGACCAAACACAACAATATGTTGATTTGATTTGAGAGAATTACGCCTAAACCAATTGTTGAAGCCCAAAAAATCCGAAGGACAGCCCAAATGTATTTCAAGCCCAATGCAACACTTCATTGAGAAAGAAGCCCCGATTAGAGTATTCGAGGATTTGTCATATGTGCTTACACAAGTTGAAGTCCACGTGCCACGCCAAGCAAATGCGCAACCTGGCACCTAGGGAGGTTGCAACAAGCCCGTAAAGACGTACATGTTCTATGAACCAACACCCATTGTCTTATCAAGCATCACCTAGCCCGACCATAGTCCATTGCAATAAGACAAAGCCCGTGCATAAGCACGCAAATAACGCACAACGCCAAGCGAAAACCTCTATTTTGGTGCCAAACCACCCAACAAGCTTAAGTGGGCCCAAGCCACGTGAATGCATAAGGCTTATTGAGTGGATTGTGGTATGGATGGTTACGAGTGTTTATGAGGCCCATTGATGGTTCAAGGAATGGAGGTTTTGGGCTGCTTGGAAGCACCAAAACCCAGGCCCATTTCTTGAGCCCAATCACATGGGTAGCAGGCTAGAGAGAGAATAAATCCCAAACATCCCTGTTAGAACCAAACTAAGATCAAACTAGCCAATTAAAACTTGTTGACGCTAAAAAATGGTTCAGTCCTTTTAAGCTCAACTTAGTGATTCTGGGCCTTCGGTATCCTTATGGCCTCGGTAGGGAGTGTGATCTGCAATACGAGAAAACGCTCGGTAAGACCTAGGGCACCGATGTGGTACCGGCCGAAGGCTCTCCGATGCTTAAGTAAGTTCGGAGTTAGTAAATTAAACTGACATATCAATAGGCGTGTATGCCGTTAGTTCTCATTACCTCTATTTTGGGGTAGTTGGCCTCCTTTATAAGCCTTGGGATGTGTGCACTTTATGTAGAATTTCGATGTGGGACTGTGGACGTTAATTGTGAGCATGCCACGTGTCCCAGGTGAGGGCGTTGCCCTAATGGACGGATAGGTAGGCTAGGTGCCGAAGGCAACTTTGACCAGTCTCAATTTTGTCCACGTGTTTTGCTCTTATTGGCTATTCATTTTGGTATAAACAAAACTAAACCAGGCTCTAACAATTGTGTTCCCATTGATACATGAGCCGTTAGAGATTAGACGTCTTCCAAACCAGCTTATTTACCCATTCTTTCCTTCTACAAGATTACGTAAGAAAAGAAAAGGGAAATGGAGAGGAGCGTTGCCAAGGATGGAACCTTTTGCAAGGACCAACTGCAACATGGGTTTAGAGCTCCAAGAAATCTTGTCCCAGCATGTTTGGATTGAGCAAGTTTCACTTAAAAGGATTGAATTGGAGGAAGCTACGGGAAAAGGAAGAAGAAGATTAGCAATATTAGGGAGAACCATCTAGGGTTTCCTCAAAATAAGGACCTTCCAATACCTATGAAAAGGGGCATATCCTACCCATCGATCCCTCAAGCTACTGGAAAACCAACTCAAGCCTCCTAATCCCTCTATTCCATCTCTCTTTCTTCATAAAATCTCCCCATATTCCTTTCCCATTCTTCTAAGTCTCTGTTTTCCTAATAAATTTAGGCTTCTCTATCTCTCTCTTTTTCTCTCTATTGCTAAACTCATGAAGATTTAGCTCACATGCCACAAGCTTCTTAGCCCAAGCAATAATCTTGATTTGTCATAACTGTCAATCTTGCTGGTGAAAAAGACCAAGGCACTTCCTAAGGATCCACAAACTTTCGGAGTGTTTTGGGATCTGATTCTTGAACTTAGGCAAAAGAGGCGACATCATCCACTATCTTTACAGCAGCCCAGGCCCATCTAAAGTTGCTAGAATAAAAAAATCCCCTACACCAACAAATAGTCAACCCCCTAATTCAAAATCTCGAATGACTCGTACTCAGACTAACTATACATCTTCACCGGGCAACGACATATCTGTATTGTAGCTGAAAACTAGAATACAAAACACAACAAACTCCTAAAGAGTTCCTGAGAATTAAAATAAAAAGAACAGCAAACTCCTAATGAGTAATAGACTTAAAACAAAAAACATGAACACTGCTCCACATCCTCTCTGGCAACCGAAGAAATCCATAACGCCATCCTGGCTAAACCCTTAATGTCGCACCAACTAAACCCCAACCCACACAAACTGGTAACTTTCATTATTGTAACTCCAAACACTGAACTGGAGCGAAAACCCTATATATGTTGGTCAAAAGTGACAACTAAATCATGGCGACAATGGTGTTTCGCATTGTCCGTTTCCACATCACATGTGAACCAGCATAGCAACTGTTACTACCTCTACCTATGTGGACGCCGTTGCCTCCGCTGGAGTAGATAGCACCACCGGTAACTCTTATTACAACCAAGCAAAAAAATACCCAAATCAAAAAAATCTACAACCAAACCTGCAACTAGAAACAACAAAAACAAAAAATAAAACCAAGATCCACTGGAAATGAAAGGGAAGGAAATGAAAGGGAAGGAAAGAGGAGAAGAAAAAAAAAAGGATACATAAAGAGAGAGAGAGAGAGAGAGAGAGAGAGAGAGAGAGAGAGAGGTTGGGAAGAAAGAGAAATGAGGAAGATAAGGGTGAGATGGGGGGTTAGGGGAGGAGAGTAGAGGCCACCTCCCCACCCCCTCTTGTGCGGCGCATAAGGGTGGCGGGCTAGGGTTTTTTGGCTTGTTTATAGAAAAGCGAAACTTGAATAGGATATTTTTAGTGTTTATCACTAAACAATGTTAAGTCTAAATAAAATACCAAAAAATAAAACAATAATGAAAGACACAGAACCCAAAAACCCGATGGTGAGGAGAGGTTGATGTCGAGTTGGGAGTGGTTGCTGTTGTTGGGTTACTTGATTTTGATTTATTTTTTTGTATTATTTCTTTCTAATTTTATTTAACTTAACAGTGTTAAGTATGTGTTAAATAGTTGGAGAAGAAAAATAGGGTTTTATTGATTTTTTTAATTTTTGGATGTTAGATTTATTAAGGGTATATGTGGAAGAATGATCTCTTTTGTACTTAAAACATTAGTTGTCTGTTTTATCCTATCAACAAAAGAATGGGAACTCTCTCCACTATGAGAGTTCCCTCTCTCCACTGTGAGAGCTCTCTCCACCTTTTGTGGTGGTCATAAATTCTCAACGATGGCTGTCTATAAGAGTCAGAGTGTTTAATACTAGCTCTGATCTAAACATTTACTCCTCAACTCAGTGGGTGACTGCTCAAGATCTAATTTCTTTGTGGTGTCTCGTCTTGGAGATCTTGCGTCTCATTTGCAATCAGCTCTAGAAATTCTTCATCCTTAGGTGGTCAGTAATTTTCCTATATTTTATGACATTTGTCCAATTTTCACAATAATGTTAGAATTTCATAGGCTTTTAATTATTTTGTCACAGGATGCTCTCAACTATCATAATCATATCCAACTAGGTGGGCACGTGCCGCCGCCTCATGTGGGTTTAAGGCATATGGCTATGGTTTGTCTAATTCGTCTTTAATGAATGTTTAAATTTATTTTATTGCCTTACAATTAGGGAGATACATATATAATCTATAAAACTGCTAAGAATTGTATAGCTTTGAAGGTCACTCTCATTTTGTTGTTTCTCTCTTTAAGAATTTCAGACTCAGCTTTTAATTTTTTTTTTTTTTTGAACTCTCAGAATCCTATCCAAGTTCCAGGTGTGCACATGCCGCCTCCTCCTCTTGATTTCAGGCCAAGGGCTATCCTAGTAAGTCTAATTCTTAAAATCAGTTCTTCAATTTCTTTCTAATTGAGTTTCCAACAACGAGAGCTCGAATTCTACATGAGGGGGAAGATAGCTCAAATTCTTTCTAATTGTGTTTCTAGTTGGTGGTTTCGGGGAGGGAGAAGAGAGTACCCAAAAAATTTTTTGAGCTTTAATTTGTATTAATGGCAACTACCCCTGCAGATCTAGTTTTGAAGATAATTTTTCAATTTAGAACCCATTTCCCCCAACAACCTCATTTAACTCTACCCTCAAGAACCTCACCAACCAAGATATGAGTTTGTTTAAATGGGCCACAAAATCAACCAAAATTCCTCGTATTATCAAAATCCTGGAGCAATCAAAACTGCTTGTTCTTGCAGTTTACTTCCTATTTGTCCAAGTGTTCAAATCCTTTCCCCACTTGAAAATTTTCAAAATTTCTTCGCTTACAAAGGCAGTTTCATCCCTTGACATAAACAAACTATCTATCCCAAAAACAAAAAATCGCCACTCATTACCCTGTCACTCTGTCCCACTGTGTTCCTGGTACCAGATGGCTCATCCAACCCATGAAGATTTGGTCTTACACCTGGAACAGTCTCTCTAGATAAATACCTTCGAGGACGGCCCCAAACTTGTAGGTGTGGTGGTAGCAGATAAAATGCCCAATAGAGAAGCAATTAAGAGCATATTGTTAAGGGCTTAGCATAATTATGGTGAAGCCAAGATCTACTGTGTTCGGGATAATATATTTTATATTACTGTCAAAGATGAAGAGACGGCCAGGAACTGGTGGACAACAGCCCCTGGCAAGTGATGAAAAATGTTTCTCTATGAGGCATTGGCCTCCAGCTCTGGCGATTGAAGAAATCCAGGTTCAGCAAGTGGCGTTCTGGGTGCAAGTCAGAGGGATACCCCTTAATCTGTGCCATTAGGACAACATGTTCAACATAGGGGATAAGATTAGAGATATGATCGAGTACGAAAACCCAAACCAGGCTAAACGTTTTCTTAGATTTCAAGTCTGGAGAGATACCACAAACCCTCTCCCTCCTGGCTTTTGGCTGCCAAAGGCAGATGGTTCATAAACTTGGGTGAAGCTTCAGTTTGATAGATTGGGGGATTTCTGCTACACATGCTGGAGAATCGGGCATTGCTCGAATGAATGCCAGTTTGAAGCACCCCTAGAGGGCACTGCCTGCCTATGGTAACTGGACCCGTGCTACAATTATCCAAGAATTCTACTAGCCAAAACTGAGAAACATCATCACAGGTGAACGGAGGAGAGCAGTTATAGTCAATAGGAGGGCCAAATAGGAAGAGGATGGAGCCTGTGCCGGTGAGGAATCGAAATGATGTGGGTATTGCTTCCCAACAACTAACAAGTCAGATTGGGGTCAAACGACATGACATAGTGTTGTCACCAAAAAGGTGTCTTTTAAAATTTATAAACTAGCAAGCGCACGAATCGAATATAGCATAAGCGTGTAAGAGCGAGATCGTACCCAAGGGATTGCGTGTAAAGATAGAAAACCAATTATACCCAAGTTAATTTCATTTCCAACCTAGTTGATTCAAATGGTGATTTGTTTGTTCATAAAGAAAATTAAATAAAGCATAAAACAAATATGAAAATGACAATAAACTGAATTTAAGATTTACATTTATGAGAAAAATAACTAAGGTATTAGAATCCACACCATCATTCCATAATATCCTAATTATTTATCTTTCAATTCTCATGGAGTAGCAATCTAGAAATCAATCTACTGCTTTCTCAAGATTTATCAATTAAACTTGTAATTTAGATCATAAGTAAATTTTCCTTCCCTTCATAAGTACAAATTCTAAGCATAAAATGTAAACAAAATTATTTAACTACAAAGGATCAAAGTTTCCTAAGCATCCTATGTGAAAAAGTTTATTTGAATAACAAAATATCAAAGAAATTTATAAATTAGAAATATAAACCAAGGATGAATTAATAGATTAATCCAAACTCTTAACTACCACAAATACATGTTATATGTCACAATACATGATAGAAGTGGTGAAAAGAAGATTAATCTATTAATCATGTGAAGTGAAAATTATAATCATTGAACACCACAATATTAGAGAATTGAAAATAAAAACTAGAACTCTATTTAATAATGGAGTTTCATCCAACCTTAGTTAGATAATTTAAATAGACATAATTAATATTTAAAACAAAACAAAGAAACTAAAATACATAATTTACATGAGAACTAGGAAAGGAAGAACAAGTTTAAAAGAGTTATTAGCTCTTGGTTATTTCCTTTCCATCATTGTTCTCTTTCTTCCTCACTCTTTCTCTCTCTCTCTCTCTCTCTTGCCGTGTGTCTCCTCTGAATTTCTGATCCCCTACCCTCTTGAGTTGCTGCATATTTATAGAAGCATGAAGTCCCTTTCATTCCAGCTGCATGTGCAAGCTGTCTTCTAGAACCTTTCTTGGTGTGTGACAGCCTGTGGATTGGGTTTTTATCCAATTGCTCCAATTTTTGGATATGTGTTAGTCGACATCTTAATGAACAAATGTCATGAAGGATATTTATTCATTTGAGCATGGGAGAATTCGGTTTTCAGGCCTGCAAATGGACTGTACAGCATGAGCTGTAAAAGGCAAAGTTCTAGAACCTGTCTTGGTGTGTGACAGCATGTGGATTGAGTTTTTATCCAATTGCTCCAATTCTTGGATATGTTTTAGTCGACATCTTATTGAACAAGTGTCATGAAGGATATTTATTCATTTGAGCATGGGAAAATTCGTTTTTCAGGTCTGTAAATGGACTGTACAGCATGAGCTGTAAAAGGCAAAGTCATCAAATCCAAATTGAGTTCTTCCTCTCTTTTTGCAACACATTGTTTATTCCTCCTCCTCCTCATGCCATTGGTGGAAGACACTTAATATCTACATACAACCACTCATTAAATACAAAAACAAAGATTGAAAATAGTCAATACAAATACTCTAATAAATTTACATAATACAAAAGAAAATACTAACAAATATAAATTTAAGGATAAAACTTGTATTTATTTTGTGCTCATCAAATACCCCCAAACCTATATTTTGCTAGTCCTCGAGCAAAAGAAAATAAAAACTAAGTAGAAAAGAAAACTAAACCACTTTCGCAGGGATCTCGATTGCATTTAGCATATGCAACAAGCCTTTAAACCCCTAGGTTACCCTAGTGGACGAGTATAGTCTCGTGAGGGCTTTCATGATGATACCCACAAACATCAAAATGAGAGATTAAAAAATTTATGCTACAACAAAATTGAAAATTTAAACAAATGCTTAACCATCATCAAAGCTATCTGGATTGAAAATTCATGAACAATTTTTTAAAAGAGCAAACACGCTTCAAATTAATCCCCATATAAAGTCTTGATCACTTATAATCATTTAGTAAAAAAAAAAATTCATTTGTTTCCTTTGGTATTTAAGTGAACCAACACATTTTTAGAGACAAAAGTCAATTTCAATCACAGTAACCTCATTATTTCAATCATTATCAAAATTCAGTGCAAATAACTAACCAAGGCATTTATATACTTTTTTTTTTTTTTTTTTTTTTTTTTTTTTTGAATGTGACTGTGCAATGTTTAGTTCCATTAAGCTTTCTAATTAACCCATGTAGCGAGATTTAGGCCAACGACTCTCAAACCAAAGGTTTTAAGGCATTAGGTGTAGAAACACCCCTAAGGGCTTATTAACTCGAGTTAAAAAGGCCACAGAACTAAACTAGTCACAAAATGTATTTACCTCAAAACTTTACCGTTTGACGCGAACACTCGCTGCTGTTTAGGCAAGAGGCCCGGTTACTAAGTAAAACTCTGGATAAATTAACATCATTATTATTATTTTATTTTTTTATTTTTTTATTTTTTACGTCAAGGTCAATCAAGAGCAATGTCATCTAACTCTACTTAAAACAACAAAGTTAACTATAATTGATCTTTTCTTTCATTCTCACTAAAGTGTTGATGTGCATGTGAGAGTTCAAAGTATAACTCATGAATTATCCACTAAATATAAATTATGGGTTTAAAATTTAATCATATGTTTCCAATCGTAAAAATCATTCATGAGTGTTAAATCTGATTTGATGATAGTAAGCATAAAAATCTAGAGATAACACCTTTTTTTTTTTTTTTTTTTTGAAATAAAAACAAAACTACCCTAAAAATTTAAAAACAAAACTTCTAGACCTTAACCCCCAAACCTAAATCAAACATTGTCCTCAATGTTGAAGAATTTAGGTATCAACAAAGTTATAACAAGAAATGAAATGGAGTAAAGCAATTAAATAAAAGAACAAACAAGATTTAAAACTACAATTTAGTTGCAAAAACAAAACAAAATCAAACGGAACAAAACCAAACCAAATACAACAGTAAGCCCTAACAACAGTTCTACGCACGCAGAAATCCAGCCCATGAGAACGTCCAAATCAATTTTAAAACCAACCCAAACGAAAGCCCAAACACTTCTTTTATTATGATTATTATTTATTTAAAAATTAAAGAAAACAAAGAAGTGTTGTCAGAAGCGCAAGGAACAAGATTTCTGAAAAGAGAGAAGGGGGGTCGGGTGTCTCATTTCCTGATAGGTCACGGGCCAAAAGAGGTGAGGGACGTGTCAGCGTGTAGAGGCCGCTTTCACATCCCCTAAGCCTGAATTATTGGCTTCGTAGGAAGGCTCGACGACTTTCTGTTTCTTGAAAGCGCTGAAAGGCAGAAATACAATTAAAAGGGTTAGGGACGGGTGCGGCAGATGGAGATAAGCCATAGAGGAGCGCGAAACTTAGAAGCGCAGCGGCTAGGGTTTAGAAAAAATTAAGTCTATAAAAGGCAGAGGAAAAAAAATGAAAAACACAAACTCTTAAACACACAAAAGAGAAAAGAAAGAAGAAAAGATAGTGAAAAATCAAAATGGCTTCTTCCTATCCATTTTCGTTGGATCTTAACTTAGCTCCACCGACTAGACTCGGGGTCAAGCAATGGCACCAATATGGATGCCCTATTTTGCCTCCGCACGGGGCCTGTAACAGTAAATGACTCAATACTCCTGGACAACGATGTTGCCAGTGGAGTTGCGAGAAATCTAGTGACTCCTAAAGATATACGTGTGCTGGGCACAAGGGAGGACAATCGGGTCGTGAGCGACGCCATGGCACTAAGCGTGCAGAGTACAACATGTGTCGCAAGTTTGGGTCATCGCCTACTGCGAAGTCCCATGAGATAGAGGTGCTGAAAGGTCAGTTGGCGGCGGAGCGAAGTATGGTTGAAGATTGTCAGAGTGTTATAAAAAGCCTGAAAAGGGAGAGGTCAAGGATAGTGGAGGTGAATCGACACCAGCTAGAAGTATTGCGGGACGAGAATAAAAATCTATCAAAGATGCTAGAGTTGTACTCTCAAGACATGCGAAAGCAACTGGAGGACCTAGACCGACCGAGGAAACGCAAGCAACCAGATCGCGAGAGTAGTTATGCTGAAGCGAAGATTGCGATCTTTGGGAGCTCAAGTGATGAGCCCCAAGAGGCTGTGCGTGATGACCCTGGAGAGGAATCCAGAGGGCCAAACTCAAAGCTCCTATGGTCGAGACACCAAGCACGTGAAAAAATAATTTCTAATGTATTATTGGTGTGCTTTCTTGTTTCGCCATTTCCCTTGTATTTTTCATTTTGTTTCACTCTTTTTTTTTCGGAAATAAAAGAAATTAAGTTGCAAAAGAAAAAGTAATCACACTTCCCAAACTTTAAAATAAAACAAAGATGACAGCCGAAAGGGAAAACGCACTTCCCAAACTTAAAATAAAACAAACTTAAAATAAAACAAAGCGAAAGCCGAAAGGGAAAACGCACTTTCCAAACTTAAAATAAAACAAAGCTGAAAGCCGAAAGGGAAAACACACTTTTCAAACTTAAAATAAAACAAAGCAAAACACAAAGCACCATAAAATGAAAGTAACGGGCAAAAACATAAAACACCAGAAAACACGGAGGTAAAAAGAAAAGTAAAGTGAAAGTAGAAATGCTCCCTTCTAAATGCATGCGTCTGCAAAATCCTCGTGAAGCGTAGGGATCCGAGAAAAAAAGGGCAACGGCTGGATAGCAATCTGGAGATCCGAAGTGGATGTCGGCTCCCTCATCAGTAGATGTCTATTTAAACCGTGCATTGGTTAAATGTAGGAGTACCAAGCATTTCTTCCTGCAAACTCAAAGAAAACCATCAAATAATTCAGAAACGAAGCAATGGCATCCTCATGCGCTCACCTGGATGATCTCAACCTTGAATTGTCCCTTGCACCTCCGAATGCGCAGATAAGGGCTCTTCCAAACCCTGTCTTCCCAAACTCTACATATCATCACGGCACGGCCTCAAACTTTGCTGAGGCAATATCCGAACTTTGCTGAGGCAAGGCCGAACAGAACAGTGCCTCCTGGGAGGCATGATTGGCAGCAAGCTCACACGGGCAGATCATTGGCATATAGCACATAGGTCTAACAAGGTGGCAGTGGATGAGTCCCACACTTATACCGCGCTCCAAGCGGTCTCGGCCACTAATCTGGGCTTGCGCTTCCTGGCGAGAACACGGGAGTGTTCAGGACATGAGTGAGGAGGTGGCCTCTTTGAAAGCTCTGGTGGCGGATTTCCAGAAACGGCTCTACTTGGCCAATCAGAATGTAGAAGCACTGCAGAAGAGAAATAATGAGCATGTCGAACTTTTGCAGGTTCTACAAGTAAGAGCAAGTAGAGGCAATTAGCCTGATGCCTCAGGTTGCTCAGAATCTGGAAACAAACATGTGATTGAGAAATTTATATATGCATTTTCACATTTGTGTATGTAATCACATGTTTATGAAATGAATAAGTTTTTGAGCCAAATTTCTGTGTGTGCAATCATGAAGCAATCTACTTCCCAAACTTAACAACAAATTAAATACATAAACAAGTAAAAGAAAGAAAGAATTACAGTAATAAAAGCAAAGAGAAACAAGAAATTCGGAAATTACCAAAAAAACAAAACAAAACAAAACAAAAGAAAACTTCTAAACCTTACCCCCGAACCTAAATCAAACATTGACCTTAATGTTTCAAAATAAAAGCATAGCAAATGTATGAAATAAGAGGGTAAATGATATAGAAAGATAATACCTGGAAAATATGCGTGCCAATCCCCTTGGTATTTATCCATTACATAATAAAAGAGAAAAATAATAAATAAAAAAAATCCAAGCAAAATGAAATAAAATCCAAAATGAAATAAAACACACAAAAAGAAAACTAAAATCTATACAAACACAAAATAAACAGTCATAAAAAAAAATACAAAAATAACCACACAAAGAAATAAGCAAAAAAAAATTTATTGTTTTTTTTAACACTCTAGGTAACAAAAAAAAAAAACTTATTTTAAAAACACAAATATACAAGCAACTCACGGATAACCAGTTAAGGGCCTCATAAAACACAGCCAGGGGATCCGGGAAGGTTGGAGGGGTCACAATGGTCCCGCTTAAAACCCAAACTTATTAAACACCGAAGGTGTCGCCTATAGAACTCCTAGACACTGATTGACGAAGACGCTCACTGGAGTTACCAAAAGTCAGCTCATATGAAAAATCTTGTTTTTTTTTTTTAATTTGTTTTTTAAAAAAAATAAAAAATAAAAAATAAAAAAAGAATAATATTAACAAAACAAGAAAAAAGAAAGGATTGGAATGCTCCCCCTTGAAACGATTAGGTCGAGCATGAATGCATTTGGAGGTCGCGACTTCTCCTACTACTCCACACTTCTCATCCTTATGATTACAGTTGTCCTCTTTTCCTTTTTTATTGATACCTGTACAAACAAACACACAAATCAGTTCAAGCAATAAGCACACAAATTGACATAAAGAAAAAGAAATGAAATTTCTTAAAATAAAATAAAATATAAAACTTCTTCCAAGTCCAAAGCTGCACCAAAAGAAGCTTTGATTGTATAACTGAAACAAAGAAATGAAAAATTAATACACAATGATATTACAATATAAACAAGAGAATTAACAAAATCTTTTTTTTTTTTTTTTTAAAGTAAAAAAAAAAATTAATTTCGTTTTTTTAAATTTTTTTTTTATAAAAGTTTAATATATATTACAATAGAAACAAGATAATTGAAAATTTTTATTTTTTTTATTTTTATAATTTCGTTTTTTTAAAATTTTTAAAGTTTTATATATATTACAAAACTAAATTATAACTAGTGGAAGAATTTAATTAACCAGAATTTGATTAGTTTTCCGTTGCAATCCCCGGCAACGGCGCCAAAACTTGTTGTGCCTCAAAAGAGGTGTTTTAAAATTTATAAACTCGCAAGCGCACGAATCGAATATAGCATAAGCGTGTAAGAGCGAGATCGTACCCAAGGGATTGCGTGTAAAGATAGAAAACCAATTATACCCAAGTTAATTTCATTTCCAACCTAGTTGATTCAAATGGTGATTTGTTTGTTCATAAAGAAAATTAAATAAAGCATAAAACAAATATGAAAATGACAATAAACTGAATTTAAGATTTACATTTATGAGAAAAATAACTAAGGTATTAGAATCCACACCATCATTCCATAATATCCTAATTATTTATCTTTCAATTCTCATGGAGTAGCAATCTAGAAATCAATCTACTGCTTTCTCAAGATTTATCAATTAAGCTTGTAATTTAGATCATAAGTAAATTTTCCTTCCCTTCATAAGTACAAATTCTAAGCATAAAATGTAAACAAAATTATTTAACTACAAAGGATCAAAGTTTCCTAAGCATCCTATGTGAAAAAGTTTATTTGAATAACAAAATATCAAAGAAATTTATAAATTAGAAATATAAACCAAGGATGAATTAATAGATTAATCCAAACTCTTAACTACCACAAATACATGTTATATGTCACAATACATGATAGAAGTGGTGAAAAGAAGATTAATCTATTAATCATGTGAAGTGAAAATTATAATCATTGAACACCACAATATTAGAGAATTGAAAATAAAAACTAGAACTCTATTTAATAATGGAGTTTCATCCAACCTTAGTTAGATAATTTAAATAGACATAATTAATATTTAAAACTAAACAAAGAAACTAAAATACATAATTTACATGAGAACTAGGAAAGGAAGAACAAGTTTAAAAGAGTTATTAGCTCTTGGTTATTTCCTTTCCATCATTGTTCTCTTTCTTCCTCACTCTTTCTCTCTCTCTCTCTCTCTCTTGCCGTGTGTCTCCTCTGAATTTCTGATCCCCTACCCTCTTGAGTTGCTGCCTGTTGCGTAGATTCAGCTGCACCAAAATGGGTTCAACTGCATCCTCAACTTGTGATACTCGCAAGTGCACGAACCGTTGGTAGTTTAGCGTATGTAAGTGCGAGGTCGATTCCACAGGAATTGGTGATTGAATGATCCAATTCGGTTTTCCTACACAAACCAAAATGAAAACAAAAGAACATAAAACAAGGATTTTGTACAACACTTGAGAACATTGAGAGTTTGTGGAGAGAAAGAGAGAGGTGTTTGAGAGCTTGAGAATTTGGAGGAAGGTGTTTGGGAAGCTTGAGGATTTTGGAAGGGAAAGGAAGGTGTTTGTGAAGTGTTTGAGACATGGAGACTTTTGGAAGAGAAGGGAAATGTGTTTGGGAAATTTGGAGAAGGGAGGAGAGATGCGTTTGAGAAAGAGAAGGGAGGATTGTTTGGGAAGTGTTTGAGAATATGGAAACTTTTGGAGAAGAAAGGAAAGTGGTGTTTGAGAACTTTGTGGAGTTTGGAAGAGCATGTGTTTGAGAGCTTTGAAAAGGGAGAAGAAAGTGTTTGGAAAGTGTTTGAGAATTTGATGAAGGAATGGGAGAAGTGTTTGGGAACTTTGAGAATCTTGGAAGAGAAAGTGTTTGGAGAACATGGGGAATTTGGAAGGGAAGAGACATGTGTTTAGGGTTTGGAGAGTGTTTGGAAGAGAATAGAGAAATGCTTGAGATTTAATGAAAAGAAAATTGAGTAGAATGATCTTATTACAACAATTGAGAACTACAAAGGGAAACTAAGAGAATTTAAGGGAGAGAAGGGAAGGGAGCTCTAGAGAAGTGCTTGAGAGCTCCCCCCTTGGGGTGTGATTACAAGCTTAGAGAACTCCCCTATTTATAGGCTTAGGGGAGATGAAAATCTGAATATACAATTGAATACACTAACCACACTAACTTCACCTAACACACAACACTTAATTCACCAACCTAACCTAACACACAATTGCATTTGAAAACAATTCCTCTTGTCTTTAGGCTTAGTGTTGCATCATCCACTTCAACATCTTTCAATTCATTTGGTTGCTGCAAAATTCCACTCAATTATAGGAATTGAATATGCTTCACCTAACTTCCCCACAATCAATAACACCTCATGCATATGTCATGCATGACAATGCATTGCAGTCTTCTTTTGGGCTCGTTTTGGGCTTGTTTCTCCATCCATAAAATTCTGGAAAAATATGGATATTGAAGCTCTTTGTCTTATCTTTCCAAGCATATGCAGCCCAACTCAAGGAAAAATCCGGAAGGCCTTCAAATGTGATTTTTGGCCCAGTAACGCAGATGCTGCCGAATTTGACCTTAAGTTACCAAAACATGTATAACTTTCTCTAGAAGACTCGGAATCATGAACCGTAAAATTCTACATAAAATAGACTTCTGTATCTTTCCAATGATGTATGGCTCATTATCTGGTTCTTCTTGAGTAAGTACAGTCCAATCTGTGAAGTTGACTGATCTGCAGACACCGTTTTGAGGTGATTTGTCTCCAAAATGCAATTAGTGAGTCATTAAGCTTATTACACTGAAACAAACACAAAACTTATTAAAAGCACAAGTTTAACTCAAAAATATAACCAAATCATAAGTTAAAAGGGTACAAAATGATATGTAATTATGCACCGATCACTGCCTATTTATAGAAGCATGAAGTCCCTTTCATTCCAGCTGCATGTGCAAGCTGTCTTCTAGAACCTGTCTTGGTGTGTGACAGCCTGTGGATTGGGTTTTTATCCAATTGCTCCAATTTTTGGATATGTATTAGTCGACATCTTAATGAACAAATGTCATGAAGGATATTTATTCATTTGAGCATGGGAGAATTCGGTTTTCAGGCCTGCAAATTGACTGTACAGCATGAGCTGTAAAAGGCAAAGTTCTAGAACCTGTCTTGGTGTGTGACAGCATGTGGATTGAGTTTTTATCCAATTGCTCCAATTTTTGGATATGTTTTAGTCGACATCTTATTGAACAAGTGTCATGAAGGATATTTATTCATTTGAGCATGGGAAAATTCGTTTTTCAGGTCTGTAAATGGACTGTACAGCATGAGCTGTAAAAGGCAAAGTCATCAAATCCAAATTGAGTTCTTCCTCTCTTTTTGCAACACATTACTTATTCCTCCTCCTCCTCATGCCATTGGTGGAAGACACTTAATATCTACATACAACCACTCATTAAATACAAAAACAAAGATTGAAAATAGTCAATACAAATACTCTAATAAATTTACATAATACAAAAGAAAATACTAACAAATATAAATTTAAGGATAAAACTTGTATTTATTTTGTGCTCATCACATAGCAGAGAGGGATCTAAGCATCCAACGGTATACCAATCTGCCAACCCCTCCATTGAGCCAATCAAATTTGATGAGGAAAAATCACCAAGAACAAGAAGTTGTCCAAATCTTTGGTCTCGAGGAGGATTCGAGGTAAGAACAGAGCGTTATCCTTCAGGAATTAAACGTGGCCCTCTCCATCACTAAACCATCAAACAAGACGGGCCCCATGTCTTTTGAAGAAATGAAAGAGTTGGTCAGGGCCCAAATGAAGAAGGTAATGTCTTTATTACAAACTGGACCCATCCCAGGCCAAACCTCAAGGTTGAGAGGATGGGTTTAGGCCCATTTGGTCAGCCTATTCAGATTCAGCCAGTCTTACGAAACCCCTTTCAGGTATACTCAGATGAATTTCAAGGGCTAGGCAAGTTCCGCTGGAGAATTGGGGACATGTCAAAAAAAGAGTGGCAACACTTACGGAAGAACTTACTTATGAATCCCCTGGGAAGAAACAAAAAGGTTTTATCCTAGAAGAGTTTCATGATGATGGTAGCAATGAAAAACTGATGGGTCATGCCCAGGCCAGAACCGGTAGAAGAAGGGTTTATGTTAGAGGGAAGAATGGCTCTAAACAAGGAAAGTCAAACGCCCGATGTGTATTCATGGACGAGGTGGATTTCCAGGAAGTATGGGAGCATCAAACTGAAGGTGGCAGTCTATTGGTGACGAAATTCAAAGTGGGAGGAAGTCCCTCTCCCAGGGCAATGGCGGCTAGCTTGAAATAGCTGCAAGGCCCTAATGAGCCACATCCTTTGGAATTGTCAGGGACTTGGGTCGGACCTGATAGTTCAAGTCCTACACGGGCTCATTTTTGAAGCATATACCCTTTGTTGTCTTCCTAATAGAAACAAAAATGTGTGATGACAGAATTTTGGGTGTTCGAAGGAGAATGGGTTTTGCTGACAATTTCAATGTGCCCCCGATTGGATCTGCGATGGGTCTTAGTCTATGGTTGGATGAAAGCGTTAAAGTGACAGTTTTGAGATCCTATCAAAATATGATTGATACAAATGTAGAGATAATTCAAACAGGCCAGGAGTCCAGAGTCACATGGATTTATGGTACTTCATATAGAGAAGAGAACGGGCTTTTCTAGAGATGGCTAGGTAATATTCTACTGGCATGTACAACCCCATGGTTTTGTGGCGGTAACCTGAATGAAATATTATAGAGTCATGAAAAACAAGGGGGAACTACTTTATCCCCTAATAGACAAAAAATTTTACAGCACTTCATGGATACTGCAAAGCTTATGGATTTGGGGTTTTATGGGTCCAAATATACGTGGGATGCAATGAGAAGAAGCAATGAAGTGATTCAAGAAAGACTCAATAGGGGTCTAGCGAATGATGCTTGGCAAATCCTTTGGCCAAATTCTATGATTACGGACGGCCCCCTAATTGGGTCTGATCATTGCCCCATAATCCTGAATCTTACCCCGGCTGTTACAAAGGGAAGGAAAATGTTCAAGTTCAAAGCTTCTTGGATTAACAACCAGGAATGTCGTGGCATTGTGGAGAGGTGTTGGAATGAGGAAATTGAAGGGAGTAATCTCCAGAAATGGATTGCGAAGACCAGTAGGTGTAGAGAAAAACTTAAAGCCTGGAACCAATCGAGCCAAAGGAGTAATAGTAGGCAAATTGAAATTCTCTCTGAGGAGTTGTGTCGTCTCCAGGAAGATTGGAATAAGAATATTCATAAGGTGAGCCAAATTAAACAACAGATAAATGAGATCAAATGAGATATGAACAATACTGGCATCAACACTCTTGGATTCGTTGGCTAACGGCGGGGATGCGAATAGTTCATTCTTCCATCAAACTACAATTCAAAGGAGGAGGCAGAATAGAATTTCTAGAATTATAAATGATCATGGCCAGGAGGTTTATGGTGATGGAACGGTGCGAAAAACAATTGAAAATTATTTTTAAAACGTTTTCTCTTCAAGTGGTCCCCGAAATTGCGGAAATGCTGTAAATTTTATTGAGAAAGTTGCCACTCCGCAGATGAATTTGGAGCTAATACAACCAATCTCGCTTGAGGAGGTTAAGAAGGCGACGTTCAAGATGGGCTCCTTAAAGCCCCCTCGTCCGGATGGCTTTCAAGGTACCTTTTACCAGCATTATTGGAATACGAATCATGCTGACATTTGGGGACGGCAGAGGAGTTTATGGTTGGAGCTGTTAATCTCCAAAGGCTCAATGACACAAGTATAACCCTCATTCCAAAAATACCTATGCCTGAGAGTTTTTCCCATTTCAGACCAATCAGCCTATGCAACTATTTATACAAAATCCTCTCAAAGGTACTTGCAAACCGTCTCAAGCCTATTCTTCCTTGCATCATATCCCCATCACAGAATGCTTTTGTCTCGAATAGACTTATTCAGGATAATATCTTGATTGCCCACGAGGTCTTCCATTACTTGAAGCTCCGTAAATCCACGAAAAGTTTTGAGATGGGAGATAAGCTGGATATGAATAAAGCCTATGACAGGGTGGAGTGGGATTTTTTAGAGGAGGTGATGAGGAGGATGGGTTTTGTGAAAAGATGGATAAGTTTTGTAATGGGATGTGTCAAATCTGTAGTCTTTGCAATTATTATTAATAGTCAATTGGAGAGGTGGTTCAAACCTTCAAGAAGTATTCGGCAAGGAGATCCTATCTCTCCCTATCTGTTTCTCTTTGTAAGTGATGTCTTCTCCCAAATGATATCCAAAGCTGTTGATTCCAAGGTTTTACAGGGCATTAAATTTGGCCATAGGGGTCCTTCAATTTCTTACATCTTATTTGCTGATGATACGTTGGTGTTCCTTAAAGCCACTAAGCCTTGTTGTGACCAGCTTGTCAATCTTCTTAATGATTTCTGTGAATCCTCTGGCCAGCTCGTAAACTTCTCAAAATCATGCCTGTTCTTTTGTCCAAATACCCCTGACGTAATCAAGAGGGAAATTGAAAGCTCTCTAAGAATTAGAGCTGTCGAATATCCCGAAAAATACCTTGGTATTCATACTCTATAGGGAAAAGCAAAGAAAGATGCCCTAATGTACATCGAGGAAAGGATTTGCAAGAAAGTCTAGGGTTGGAAACAAGGACTACTCTCGCATGCAGGTAAAGAGGTCTTGCTGAAGGCTGTGGTCTAGGCTATTCCAGCCTATCCCATGAGCATTTTTCGCATTCCTAACTCCCTGTGTAATGAGTTTAATTCCATTTTGGCCAACTTCTTGTGGGGTCAAAAGGAGCAGGAGAGGAAAATCCATTAGGTTAGTTGGGAGAAGCTGAGTTTAGCGAAGCAGAATGGGGGAATTTGCTTCAGGAACTTTCAAGCGTTCAACCTTGCCCTCCTAGCCAAGCAGTGTTAGCATCTCCTCGCCGAAACTGGATGCGTGGTGGTCAAAAATTCTTAAGAGAAAATATTTTCCCCATTCCACCTTCATGAAGGCTCAAAAGGGCAGCCGAGCTTCTTGGGCTTAGTCGAGTTTTCTTGATGCCCGTGACCTCATTCTTAATGGTGTTCAGTGGCAAACTGGATGGGTCGAAAACTAGGGTGTGGATTGATTGTTGGGTCTCGTCTCTTCCAAATTTGCATCCCCATTGTACATCCCCTTCTAATTTTGATCCAAATTTAAAGGTTTCTACTATAATGGACATATCTATTGGCACCTAGAATTTGGATTCTATTAGGAGGTTGATAAGTGAAGAGGAAGCTGCAGTTATTGTGACGGTCCCGATTGGGTCTCCTGCGGCTAGTGATAGATTGATTTGATCGTGGGAGAAATCGAGGAAGTACACTGTAAAGTCAAGTTATCATTGGATGCATGGGCGCTCCACTAGAGGGGGTCGTGCTAGTGCCTCTTCTTCCTCTTCCATTGATCCTGGGATGTGGAAACTCAATTGGAAAATTGATTGTCCTCCTAAGATTCGGAATTTCCTCTGCGTGCTTTGAGGAATAGTCTGGCAGCAAATGAGAGCCTTTTTAAAAGGAAATCCATTAATTCACCTACTTGTAGCCACTGCGGCTCTAGAGTGGAATCTGTGGAACATGTCTTGCTTATTTGTCCATGGGTTGATCTAGTTTGGTTTGGTAGTAGCCTAAACATTCGAATCTACAGAAATGAAACCACGACTTTGAATGGGTGGTTTCATGATATTCTCTTTCATGATGGGTTGGGCAAGGTGGATAGAGCCCGAATAGCATCATCTTTGGCCTTCACTTGCTGGAATATATGGAAGTCGCACTGTGAGGTGGTCATGGAAGGCTGTAGTCCATCCTCGAAGGCGACTGTGATTGCATCCTCTTCTGCTATCTCTAATTTTTCGAGAGCAAAAGCTCACATAGTGGCAACTAGAAGGCCTTCCGCCCCTCCAAGTGTAGAGAATTCATACTTGGTGCCCCCCTTTTGTCTCAAAAATAAAAATAAACATTGATGCAGCCTGGTATGCAGATTCTCAACGAGGTGGCATTGGTTTAATTGCTAGAAATCATCTGGGATCTTTTATTGCAGCCAAGGCTTGTCCCTATTCGACAAATTCGGCGTTGGAAGTGAAAGCGTTAGCTGCTAGAAACGTGTTTCTTTGCTATTGAGCATCAATTTCATCAGATTTCAGTTTGAGATGGATTGTAGAGAAGTGATTCGTGGAGTGCAAGGAAACATTTCAAGAGGACAGTGGGAGCTGTATCCTTTCCTCTTGAGATAACGAAGCAGCTTGGCCATCCAAATTTTGCTGATATTAGCTGGGCTTGGTGTCCAAGAACAACTAATGTGATAGCAGATCACACTGCGTCTCTGGCAAGTGCGAGGATGAACCCTATGACCTGGGTCAACAGGACCACCATCTTCGCTGGTGCATGTTCTCAACAATGATGGTCTCCCTTGGCCCCTTCTTAGTTGCTTGCTTCCAGTCTGCAAGATTGGACGTTGTAGCCTTATTGTGGGTGGCGTCTTTGTTTATTTGCTTCTTTGCAGCTTGCTTTGTTTATGTAGTTGGCGTCATTCATTTTCAACCAAAAAAAACAAAACAAAAGAATGGGAAAGGCAAATTGGGGAAGGTAAATGGGAAAGGTAGATAACATTCCTCATAATAAAAATATGAGAAACAATTACTTTTGGTTCCTATAGTTTGCCGATTTTTCCACTTTGGTCTATCTAGTTTTAATTTTGTCAATTTAACTCATGTAGTTTGATTCTATCACAATTCAAGGACACATCCAAATTCTCATCTAATTCCTTCCTAAATACCCCTCCTCGTTACATAACAGACACATTTTTATTTCATCAAGAAATTAGACGGAAATTTAGAAGTGTCTTTAAATTGCAATGAAATCAAACTACAATGATTAAATTGTCATAATTGAAACCATATGGACGAAAGTAGAAATTTCATCAAACTAAAAGGATTAAAAGTAAAACCTAGCAGCCACCCAATCCCACCCCTAGGCCCCTCACCCACTCCCTCCCCTGTTCACTGATAGCCCTCTTCTTTGTTTCGCTCCCTCTTTCGCTGTCTTTCCCTCTTTCTTCTATATCTCTCACTTCCCCTCCCTTGAAGTTGGTAATTGTTGTGGATGTTGATTTGATCCAACCCCATTAGAATTCAGTGGCAATTCAAACACTATTTCCTCATTGCCATACTTGGTGGCTCGAATTAAAGATACCATAACCACATTTTCATCAGCTAATTCTTCTTGGCCACTTGGTTACAATTGGTCCCTTTTTTTTAATTTTATTTTGTTAAACTTGTTGGTACTTCACGTTAGTGTCTAATTCCAATGGAGACCCTAAAGCCGCCCTCTCTTGCCACTTCTTCGGATTCCTACGCATTTCACCTACAAGCATGCCTCAGAAAGAGAGACTTATTTTCTGGGAAATCAATCCATGCCCAAATCATCAAATCCGGGCTTCACTTCGGAGTGTTCTTAATGAATAACCTTATGAACATGTACGTGAAAACTGGGTATTCTATGGATGCTCACCGTGTGTTTGAGGAAATGCCTGTGAGGAATACACTTTCCTGGAATGCGATTCTCTCTGCTTATGCAAAGCAGGGAAAATTTGATGCAGCACTTAGAGTTTTTAATGAAATGCCTGAACGCGACTCTGTTTCATGGACTTCCATGATCGTGGGTTACAATCAGATGGGTCGTTTTGGTAATGCGATTCAGATGTTTGTAGATATGATTTCAGATGGAGTTACGGTGACCCAGTTCACAATTACTAATATTCTTTCCGCATGTGCTGCTGTTAAAGCTTTGGATGTTGGTAGGAAGGTTCATTCGTTTGTTGTTAAACTTGCTGTTGGTAGTTATGTTTCTGTTGCAAACTGTCTTCTAAACATGTATGCAAAATCTGGTGATCCAAGGACAGCAAAGATTGTTTTTGACAGGATAAGATTGAAAAACACATCGAGCTGGAATGCTATGATTTATTTGCATATGCAATGTGGTCGTGCTGACCTTGCTCTTGTTCAGTTTAAGCAAATGACAGAACGCGATGTCGTTTCTTGGAATTCAATGATTGCAGGATACAATCAGCATGGGCTTGATATGGAGGCACTGACTATCTTCTCAAGTATGCTCAATGATTCTTTTCTAAAGCCCGACAAGTTCACTTTGTCAAGTGTTTTGTCAGCTTGTGCTAACCTTGAGAAGTTGGAAATCGGGAGACAAATCCATGCTCTTATTATAACAGCTGAGCTTGACACATCCCAAGCAGTGAAAAATGCTTTGATCTCAATGTATGCTAAGTCTGGTGGGTTGGAAATTGCTCAAAAGGTTTTAGAGCAATGTGTGACTTCAGACCTCAATGTTATAGCTTTTACTGCCCTATTGGATGGATACATAAAGCTTGGGGATATAAACCCAGCCAGACAGATATTTGATTCATTGAGAGACCGTGACGTGGTTGCATGGACAGCAATGATTGTTGGTTATGTGCAAAATGGGTTGAATGATGATGCTTTGGAGCTCTTCAGGGAGATGATAAATGAAGGCCCCAGACCAAACAGCTACACCTTAGCAGCTATGTTAAGTGTCAGTTCAAGCATGGCTTCTTTAGACTATGGTAAACAAATTCATGCAAGTGCCATGAGGTCAGGGGAAGTGTACTCAGTTTCTGTGAGCAATGCTCTAATTTCAATGTATTCCAAAGCTGGAAGCATCATTGGTGCAAAGCAAGTATTCAATTTGGTTCACTGGAACAGAGATACTGTTTCTTGGACTTCCATGATTATAGCCCTGGCCCAACATGGTCTCGGGGAAGAAGCCATTGAACTTTTTGAGAAGATGCTGTCACTTGGTATTAAGCCTGACCATATAACATATGTTGGCGTGCTTTCTGCCTGTATACATGTGGGACTGGTGGAACAGGGCAGGAGCTACTATAATTTGATGAGGAACGTACACAAAATTGAACCCACCCATAGCCATTATGCATGCATGATTGATCTGCTTGGGCGTGCTGGATTGCTTCAAGAAGCGTTCAATTTTACACAAAGTATGCCAATTGAGCCAGATGTTATAGCTTGGGGTTCACTTTTATCTTCTTGTAAGGTTCATAAAAATGTTGATCTGGCAGAGGTTGCAGCAGAAAGATTGCTGCTTATAGATCCGGACAACAGTGGGGCCTACTCATCCCTCGCTAATTTGTATTCAGCTTGTGGAAGATGGGCAGATGCTGCACAAGTTAGAAAGTCAATGAAGGATAGGAGAGTGAAGAAAGAACAAGGATTTAGTTGGATTCAGATTCAAAACAAAGTCCATGTGTTTGGGGTTGAAGATGGAGGTCACGCACAGAGAGATGCAATCTACAAGATGATGGAAAAGATATGGAAAGAGATAAAAAATATTGGCTTTATTCCTGACACTGAATCAGTATTGCATGACGTTAGCGAAGAAGCAAAGGAGAAGATGCTTAAATATCACAGTGAGAAACTTGCCATTGCTTTTGGGCTAATAAATACTCCAGAGAACACTACACTGAGGATCATGAAGAACCTCAGAGTTTGTAATGACTGTCATTCTGCCATCAAATTTATATCCAAGCTTGTGGACAGAGAAATCATTGTGAGAGATGCTACTCGTTTTCACCATTTTAAGAATGGGCTGTGTTCTTGTCGGGACTATTGGTAGGCATAAGAATGAGGATTTAAACATAGCTTGATGCTCAAGTGTACAGAAATTGATGTTTGTAGTATTTGCTGTCAGGAAGATGGTTGATAATTGGAAAAGAGAGCAGGTGACATGTAGCCTAACTTGTTGGTTCCATACTGCTTGCTATTAGAGGCCTCTTAGATTGAGTTTCTCTTTTGAAACTCTTTTTTGGAAATCATGTTAGCATGTTGGGAGACATTACAATATGGCAATTGGTAGTGCTGCTATACCTTGGAGGTGCATTGTCTTTGAAAGAATTATTTGCCACGGATTCTAACATGGTTAGGGTGTTGACAGCCAGAAGTGAAAACAAGGGTTTTTGTTATTTTGATATACATTATCGAGTCATTCTCTAACAGCTTAAACTTTTGGGGTCAAGTGGTAATCTAATATGGTATCAGTGGTTGTAGGAGGTCCTCCTGGTTTAAACCTCCCATTCCTATTCCGTACTTTTAAGGTTTTTTTGCTGGATTGAAGAGGTAAATTATCTCCCTAATTGTTTGGTTTTCTGTAGGGATTTCGTTTCATCGATGAGTTAAACCCTAATCCCCAATCAAGACATGCTTCATTGGGAATTAGGGTTGTTTTTAATCTGAAACCCAATCAAGAATCAGGGTTCTGTGATGAAGAACCCTAATTCCCAATTAAGACACAGAACTCGAATTCCCAATTAAGCGTTTCTTAATTAGGGTTCTGTTTATTTTCTTGATTGGCTGAGAACAGGGCCATAAAGATTGTATTTAGTGTGTGTTCTTCTGCATTTTATCTTTTCTAAGTTATTTTCTCTTTCTGTGCTGTAATAAAAAATTTGGTGCTTTCTTGGTGGATATATACGCAGAAGTACTCTGTGTGTTTGTGTGGCCAGAATGGATATGTATATTGCATTTCCTAAATGAAATTTATATTATATATCATCCAATAAATCTGCTGTGGTATTGCCTTCCTAATACTGTCATATGTCTTTCCAATGCATGCGTATTCTATATTACGTACCTAGCTAATTATAAATGATATTTGCAGCCATTGGAAACTTATGTTTGGAAGAAAGCATTTCGGTAACTTTCTAATTGAATGAGGAGATGTTAACTAATTAGTTAATTTTACAAGTTATTTGTTATGTGTTATGATTTTCAAGGTTTCTGCTATTAAGGTTTACTTTCTCATTTTCAGGTCAGTTGATCACCAGTGGAATTTTGATTGTTTTTCTGCGGGTGGAGTTGGAGTAGATATATGAAACCACAACAGGTTTTGTTCCTGCCCTGGTTGTTCTTCTATTAAGTGAAAAAAAAAAAAAAACTGTTTATCCCTCATACCATGACAATAACTTTGTGATGCATAGGTCTGCACCAGAGCAGAGTTTTGAATGGGGAACATACACAGTTGTATCTGTTCGATTTAATCCTGGACAGCCAGATATCTTGGCAACATCAGCAAGGTATGCATTGATGCTTGTAGATAAAATACTCATCTAGTTATAAAAACTAGTACATCAAGCACATTAGATACCATACCATGTGCTTGTTTATATTGGTTTTTGGTCCTGGATACATTGCTTTCTAATTTGAGCTTGCAGCTACATTTGTTTTGGTGTAATAAGGAATGGTACTGATAAAAGACTCAAGTATATAGCATCTTCAAAAACGTTTCTTGTAAAAGAAGGTTCAGCTGCAAAGGGTAGCTTGTGTGCTGGTCAGCGTCCATTTTTCTTATGGAAACATGTTCCTCTTCCCCCTTGTTCTCTCTTCCTCTAATATGCCATGAATTTGAAGGAAATTTGAAAATTCCAATATTACCAAAAATCTGTATATCTTTCTGCTATGCTCTGAACATGTAGTAAAGTGCCAAACCGGCAATTAGTTCATCCATTTTGAGAAGTTGGTGGTTTCTTTTGTTACAACTACATAATTGGTTTCAATCCATGCTTTCTGTAATGATTTTATTCCATCTTTCCTTGTTTGTAATGATATTTAGGAGAGAAAATTATATATGATATCTTTTTTTTCTGGGTAGTGATTGCAGCATAGCACTATATGACTCACGCATGGAACCATGGCGAAGAAGTTTACATGAGGGTAGGTAATATTGATGCTAAATTATCACTGTCTGATTCAGTCCCTTATTTTACTGTTGTTAATGTCAAGGTAAGGTTCTTAGCAATATTTGTTGATTTCTCTTAAATTTTCGCATGCATTGGCCTTTCTGACTCGCATTCTCTTTGGACAGACAAAATGTAATCATCATCATACAAATGGGAAATCAAAAGATTCTCCTACAGAGTCTCTGGAAATGGATCTGAAGATTATTTGGAGGGTTAAGGGTTCAGGATGATTGCCACTTTTGAATTCAATCTGAAGCCCAATTTCGTAGTTTGATGTTGAAGCCCAATGCAAAGAAAATTTGGGCTTCATATTTAACGTTCAAAAGTTGAAAAATTATATTTTCAACCAATTACTTTTGTGTACGTTAGGCTAGTCGGCAAAGGCACTGTGCATGTCCCTATGCACCCGATCCTCATTCTCATACATTACAATAATTAAAAATATTGAATTGTAAAAAAATAAAACCTTGGAGTTATATTACAACATTTTGAGTTTTTAACCTTATAAGATTTTTCAGACCAAAAAAATCCTTATAAGATTTTTGCATGCCATTTAAAGCCCTATGTCACTTTGTGAAACACTATTTATACAAAATTCTTTATATGAAAACCATTGGACGTGGGATCCCATTGGTTCCTAAAAGCCCTTGGGCCAAAAAGCTTAATTCACATGAGTAGTGGGCATTATCGCATACATGGAAAATTGGATGTCCATAAAATGAAGAAAATAGTTCGATTGAGCTGGGACTTCTTCTCATGCAGGGTTGGTTAAGGAAGTCTACATCTTTTAAGTTTATCGTCTCTATACTATTATTATTTTTTTGTGAGTAAAAGCAATAATATAAGAGCTCAAGCATTTATAGCCAAGTAGTAGATACGCTCTTCTCGCATAATGATCAAAAAGACCCCAATCCCCACCCCTGATAGAGCACCCCCTTTCTCCTATATTCTTTGATTTGGAAAAGACATTAAGAATTGCAGTCCTTAAAAAGTGCATCCGAAATAAAATATGAAGGTTACTCAAATCTCTCATTCTAGATTCAATATGTAAAGCGAATTTCGAAAACCGATGAGCAATTTCGTTGGCTGTGTGACGGATATGGATAAAAGCTTATTTTAAGTACCATAGATCATCACAGTGGATTATGTACCAATGTGAAATTCAGGAATATGATCGTGAATAGGCATAGCATAGCATATGATCCTGTCCCCACTTTTTCTAGCTAAATATACAAAGGACACGTGTTAGGAACCCAAACATGCCTCCTCCCCCCCCCCCTAAATATATCTTGAAAAGATTCGGAGCATCCTAGTAAGCAGTAGTATGTAAAAACCTTTGCTTTCAAAGATATTGTTTGGCTTCAAAAGGAAAATGCCGAAATCGGTTTTGGTTATTCATAGAATGTGTATGGTGAGAGTTGAGTAAGAGAATATGTTCCTTTTCCATGGAATATTGGCAGACCATCGACAACTAGTATGGGAAATGGTAACCACCCAATGAGCCTTTCTTGTAACCATCAACAGCCCACCAAACCAATGTTGGAATTTTTATTGTTGTGGTGTGTATAGAAATTACAAAGCCTGCCAATTACAAAGCCTGCCAAAATTGGCACCAGATGCCAATCAATCAAATCCCCATAGGCCAAAGGAGAGTCTGTCTAGGACAGCAGATGATGAGAGAGAGAGAGAGCACTCTCCAAGTGACATTGTCCTTCCTCTGCTTTGTGTGGCTACATGCCACTGCTAGTGTCCAACAAGGCCTAGGGTTTGTCTAGCTCAGCTTTGTCAGCCATCAACAAGGCTTTAGCTGAAATGCACGATGAAACCCTTTTAGCTTGCATTGATTCCCTCAAATTGTTTAAATATAAATATAAATATAAATATAGTAGCATGAAAGCGAAAGGAAATATACATACAAAAATATAAATTTCAGTACAAGTGATTGGAAAAAAGCGGTTTATATAAATATTCATTGGATATTTGGAAAAAAAAACTCAACCAACTGACCTATGTCTACTAACGAAAGTGAAAGGAAATATACATCTAGGAAAATGGAAAACTGCCAAAATCCATAATTGATATGCTCTTTGTTAATATGTGATTAATTAGACAATGTTCAAATGGAAGGAACAAGAAATGATTGTGACAACTCACGATATCATATGGACTGATTTTTTTTCTCCACACATTTGAGGCATTAATGGGGTCATGCTTGTAATCTTAGCCAAAATTTGATAGGTCCAGTTTGACCATTTGGTTGGTGTACAAATTTAATAGCGACAAGGGTTAAAGGTTAATCCTCTAATAAAACAAGTGGCTCCGGCAAGGGGTCCTCTCTATTTTGTAACTCGAGACGGCAAGTCCTTTTTCTACCTCTTTTTTTTTTGGTCCACATGATTCCCATTCCAGTTGAGTTAACATTTGTTGAAGGGTAAATATGAAGGACATATTCTTTTCTTTTCTTTTTTTATACAAATGACTTTAAATTCATTTAATTTATAAAAATGATTATTCGAATTGAACCGGCTCACTGTCTTGATTAAAAAGACCTGCATTTTATGCTATCTTTCTACATTTTTATGGACCACGCCCCTATTCAATAAGGACAGATTTCTTTTTCCGCCCCAAGTTTTATGACCTAACTCTTGCCCTTTATTTGTGGGTAATGACGTACGTGAACAATGTGATGCGTTGAAATGCGTCTCAACTTGTTATTATCTCAGCTAATAGTCAGCAAGCACAGGTGCATTTTTAATTGAAATCTTTGTTATGAAATAATGATATACAATGCTTTTTTTAATTTCGAATTTGTAACTTAAGTGAGGTTTATATACTTTAATATGAGAAGGATGACTGCGCTCAATCTAAATAAGACTCAAAATGTGATGCAATTAGGGGACATCTCATAATTTTATTTTAAATAAAAATATGACGTATGTGTATACGTACTTTAAATTTTTATTTATTTATGAAAATATACGTACTTTCATTTAAGTTGTGTTGAACTATGTAATCTGCCAGAAATTTAAACCAGAACTTTCGAAAGGCTTTGATAGCTCAGTCATTAAGCTAAACTTTATGGATAAAATGACTTCTTCTTCTCTTTTTTTAAAGCCTAATTATGAGCATTAAAAAATTAAAGTAAGAAAATGTCAATTGTTTGTGCCCTTTCAGGATACCTAAGAACACATTTCTTCGACCTTTTGTTGCCCTCAAATATTATACGACTAAGATAGATGATAAAAGAGTGCTCTCTATCTGTTAAGAAGTGTATACTATCAAACTTCTACCTAGGAAGAACAACAAATAGAAATGTATTTATTGTTGGTTTATCACCTAACAGTTAATTAGAAGTGTAGACATATCAAACTTCTAACAGTTAAGTTGATTCAGCATACGCAGGTTAGGTCAATTGATCGTGCGTATGTCCTCTCTTTGTTGTTTATAATATTTTAGAGTATTAGAGTATCGCTTTGTAAAACAAACAAAAAAATGTTTAGAGTATCCTATTCCAATGAGCTTCGATACGACTTATGTGTAACAAATGTTGAGTAAAAAAATACGTAGAATGTGATGCTACGATTAGACATTGCATGTATATAGACCGTCCATTATTATTTATTAAAATTCTGTCGAATTATATAATCTGGTTGTGACGAGAGTTCCATAAGGAATCTGATAATGAACCAGTCAATTTTATCAAGATTTGTAAAAATTCTTCTTCTTCTTTTTTTTTAATCGTGACCTTTGTAGCTTTGTAACCAATGCATATATATAAGCCGAAAATTGTCAACTAAATACTTTAATTCTTAGGGAAATAATATAAAACATAACCAAAATACATCATAGATGACAACAACAATGTCAAAATATTTTATTTTTAAATTTGGATCAAGTGGATATAGTTTTTGTTTTCCCGTGTTAATGTACAAATACAATTAACATAACTTGAAGTTGTGGCCTCCCAGTATTTCAGTTCTTAACCAACAAGAGGTGTCCTACAAAGGAAAACAAATCTGATAGTTGTTATAGTTATTTGTTTCGATTCCATTATTTTTCTGGTTATTAAGAAAAAAAATGTAATGTAGAGATGTTGAGTACAATCAACCCTTAAAATAGTCGCTGTCCCAAAAAGAAAGAGAGCCTTATGATAGTCATGCAAATAATTTTTGGCTGAAGTGTAACATTTTTTCTTTCTTATTTTAAGAAATTTTGGGATTGCATTTTTAATTCAGTCAAAAAAGTCACTAGTCACAAATGGTCAATACAAACTAGCCACAATTACAATAATGGAGCAATCTAATATCAAAATTAAGAAAATCTGAGGCTTCTCCACTAACGTTCACGCAAGACCAAAGAAACTCTCATAGACATCCCAACTAAGAGTGCAAACTCAGAACAACCAAAAAGAGATCAAGTGAGAACAAACCAAGCCATAAAAGCATCCACAATGGTAAGGTGTCTTGCAATGAAGAGGTGTATACGGCTGTAAATGTACATCACAGCAATGAGATGGGAAAAAAGATGCAAATGTACATCTAATTTTACACCCAGTCAAGTGGGTCTCGTAACGAAAAAGCCAAGAGAGAGGAGAGAGGAAAGCTGCCTATAAGATGGGGAAGTTATTAAAATGATGCAAATGTACAAAGTTCTTCTCTAACAATTGTCTAATGTATGGTCATATTTCATTCAAATTGAAATATGAAACTAATAATTACACTAATCAAGGTGAAGAATAAATTCATATCAAAGCCGATGGTTCAGATTAATTTTATTTACATTATATTGAATGAAATTATATCTTATAGGAATTTTAAAATTTTTACATAGATTTATTTAGAAAAAATAAATAAACCTAACACACACAAAATTAACACAAAAAAAAATTTAACACAAAAAATGAATTCATACAAGAAAATCGGATTTACATCTTTGAATTTGCATCCAACTCATTAGAGCAAAAAAAACATTTGCATCTCCCGGAGGTGTAAAAGAGATGTAAAAATAGCTTTATACTTTCGAAGTTACACCTCTTCATTGTGAATGCTCTAATAATACAAATAAAACTCTCACAAAGAGAGGTGGAAAGATTTCACACAAGGAGAAGTGTAACATTGTTTCTTAGCCTGGATAATATACTATTACATTTTTCTAACAAAAATAGATATTAAAATCTGTCTCTTACAAAATGATCATTGGCCAGCTATATAATAAGTGTTTATCCACCAAAAAAAAAAACATTATTATTGTCATATTATCATTCCAAAAAATTTCTTTAAACCAACTTCAATAAGGATGCTTGGCTCAAAAGAAAATCTCTTAGCTGTATTGATTGAAAGAAAGTCTTCACCTAAAAACAAATAATAATAAAAAACAAAGTGTCAAAGAAAACTAAAGCACAATCTACCAATTCCTGTCCACGTTATCACCTACGCGTTAGATCTGGACACGTGAACAACAAACAGACCTGCGTAGATGACAAGTTCATAAAATCAACTTTCACAAATCTGCCATTTTTGAATAATTTTTTTGGTTCATTTAAAATATTTTGTTGCTATTTGAACTGTAACTGAGAATGTGCAGTCCCCTAGTGACCACTGACCAGATGAAAGTAATTGGGTATTTCGTATTCAACATCCTTTCTTTTTCTTCGGCCAAAATGTCAATCAATTGAATCATACCACAAACCCTAAACAACAAAGACCATAGACTTAGACCTAGACTTTTACAACATATTCCATCTTCTAGAGGATTTGGTAATCTCCTACCACAGAGCATATGAATGGTTAAAAATAAACATTTCGGTGAAGTCGAAAGCACGCACCGTTAGCTCAAGTAAGCATTCTTCATGCTCTTAAGGAGATGAAAATTCGAGAAAGAAATCTAACGGAGACTATATAGATACCATTTGGTTTTTATACCATAAAGTATATGTAGTGTACCTGATAATACATTTCGTTTTAAAATATGTTTGTTTTGCTTATAATATACGTGTAGAATACTACCTAACATACAATCAACATTTAGACAATGGCAATAATGGTACCTTATCGTATGCATCTCTCAGGCTCTGAGACAGAGAAGTCAGACTGCACAAACATATATAATTTTAAAAAATATAATAATAATATTTTTTGGGTATGATTTCATATGATATCTTGCCTTTTTTTTATATACAATTTTATTTCATTATTTTTTTTTGGTCTGAAACACGAGGTGATTCCTGGATGGGCTTCCAATTAGGGATGGCATCTTTAAACCTTAATTACAACCCAGATTAATCCCCGCGCTCACACGGAGTCGGCCAGGATAAAGGGTAAAGTGTTGGCTAAAGTGGTGACTCCGTACAAAGAGGATTGAACCTCTAACATCTCTTAAGAAATGAGAGTGCAGAACCATTCACACTAACCAGGTTAATTTTCTTTCATTATTTTCAAAGAAGAAACTTTCTGCCATAAAAAGCCAAAGCAGGCGCGTGAATTGATTAAGAAAATCTTATCATATAAAGCACAAAGTCACAAACACAAGGATCTGATTGGGAGCTCCAAAGTGGATGTGGGCCCGCCTCATTACCATGCTGAAAACCAATTTGAGTCATGGGCCACTTACAATTCTACCGACACGTGGCGGTTGAAATCTTTGCTACAGTCCTATGCCGTACAGAAATAAAGTTCTTTTAATTGGGCTATTTAAAATAAAAAAAATAAAAAATTGGGCTATTTTATTATTTAGTGCTATTACTCATTCTAACAAAACTCTAAACACTTACGCTACCTTTTAGGCTTTTTACAGGCTAATCAATTAAGAGACAAGTGCCACTTCTTTAGTTCAATCATGGCCACCTATTTTGTTTTCTTTTCCAATTACTACCTTACCTTCCATTTTCCTTTTGCTTGAGCATTCCACGGTACTTAAACCCTAACATTTGTTTAGCTTGCAAAATGAACTTCTTGGAGATGGTAATAGAAGATGTTGATTCCTTTGTTTGGGAACACTAGAAAATGAGGACTAGGAAATGTCATTTTCTCTCATTCTTATATCTGGTTTGTGCAATATTATAAATAAAATAATGTTGTTCATGTTATAAAATTAATGAGGAAATTGTAGAGAGAAGATAAGAAGAAGAGGAACGCCAATAGAATTGTTCTCTCAACTTGTATCATTCATATTTTCTAAGCACCTATTTATAGGCTTACTACAATGGGGTATTTAACCCACAATTTATAGTTACTAATTACAATAATAAGAGAATATATTACAAAGAAATAAGGGGTGGAGGTAATGGATGTTATGGTCGTCATCCACATTCCATATATTTATAACTTTCCCCCTTAGATGACCACCAAACAATGACATAGTTGCCTCATTAAAAATCTTGCTTGGAAAAACTCAGTGGGACAAAACCTAAGCAAAGGGAAAAAGAGTGTAACATTATTCTAGATCATTGATATGGTGTTGGATATGTTTATGTTGTCTTTGTTTGTACCATATCTGACCCTCCCCTCATTAAGTGACACGTGAATCAGAAAGACCCCAAGCGCCCAAGACTTGAGGAAACGGCATCGGCTCCGATGACGCCGTCTCACTTCAATAAGCCCCCCTCACTGGTCAGTGTATACAAACGGTATCTGCTCCTGATAAGGATCTCTGGAATCAGGAAGCCGTCGCTTCTGATCCCGCATAACATGTAATCGGCGTCGCTTACCGATTCTATAGAATTAACCTCGGAGCACCCACCCTAAATATCTAAGGACTCGTGTCAACCTCACAAGCCCTCCCACGAGTCCCACATTGGAAATAAGTACTAAGAGCATGCAAAATGCCCTTTATAAATAAGGCCCCTTCACTGCAATGCAAGTGTAAGACTTTTTAGCTTGACTTATATACTCAATATATTGTCAACAGCAAGAGCTCTTAGAAACAAACTTACTTTGGCATCGGAGGGTCTTAGGCTGGTTCCACACGGTTCCATAGACCTTACGAGTCTCGGCTTCTTTCCATTCAGGATTAGCAGCCAAGGATAAGAAGAATCTACATCGGACGCCCAATCGATCCCTTCGATCGTCCACATCACCTGTAAGTTGCACTCATCTCTATCTGTCGAGTTTTAGTGCAAACAGATTGGCGCGCCGTGTGGGAATCGCTTATCGATTAACCCATATCTCAAAACTCCAAACTCTGAGACCAAAAAATGAATCCATCATCGGCCCTCCCCACCGATGGACCGATCCTCGGCATTGGTGGCGAACCGCATCATGCTCTGCCTCAAACACCCCGAACAGAAACACCAGTTCGGCAGAGTACTATAGAGGCTCGCATGGAAACTCTACAACGGGAAATGGCGAAAATGCAAGAACACAACAATATCCTCGCCTCCAAACTTGATGACACCCAGAGGCAGCTGCACGATCAGCAAACACACTCAACCCAACTGGAGAAAGGTCTGGAACGAACCATGCAGCTTCGGCAGGAGAAGTCATCCGCGTGCCCAGGCAGCCCCGTGCTCAGGACAAGGGAAAACAACAAGCCATAGGAAAGCCATCCGCCTCCCGAAGACTGATTGTACCCTCCCCAAAGGCCCGTCATCGGAGAATCCGAGTCTACTCCGACCGCCGCGATCGAATCAATGAGCAGCGTAAAGAGCGACGGCCTTCACCCATTCAAGTCCGAGCCAAACTTAATGATCAACGTCTGGAGTCCCTCGGACCGAAGTCCCCATACGCCGAAGACACGCGCGATCGGTGTAGAAGAGACTGACGAATCGGACTACGTTCCAACCTCGCCAGGGCACCACAACCTCGCGCCGATCGGGCAGGCTCATCACGAGAGCACCAAAGTCGCCGACCAAGTAAAGAGTATGATCGTCACAAGGAGGCGGAAGGCAGAAACCCCAGCCGAACGGCAGGTTGGGACACAAAAGGGCACATTGCCGGGGACGGACGGAGACCGAGCGCTCGAACACTTCGGTGACGACCTTCCCCAACCGATCAGACCCTTCGCCTCCTCCTCCAGAAGATGAATCAGATCGAAAACGAACAAAACCAAGCTCGGACGCCAACATGGGGAAAGGTACAGGCAGGGACCGTTCACCGATCGAATTCGGACGTTCAGACACGAAAAAGAAATTCAAGCACTCCGAATATCGTTCTACTCAGGGGTGGAAGATCCCGTAACTCATATCCACACCTTTCAATCAGCGTTGGGATGCAAGGGGCTCACTGACGAGGGCCAATGCTTACTATTCCCTTCCACCCTGACCGAAGCTGCATTGAATTGGTTCTTCCGATTGGAGCCAGGTACAGGAGACTTTTCGATCAGCTGAAGCAGACCTTCCTCAACCATTTTATGATTCAGACCGATTGCCTGTACTCCGCCGATGATCTCTATACCGTACGGCAACGGGAGGATGAGCCACTAAGGGAATACGCAGCTAGATTCAGCAACGAATATTCCCGATGTCCGGAAACGGACGATAGAGCGGCCTTCAGTGCCTTTAAAAGTGGCCTCCGATCGTCTCAGTTTCGCCATCTGGTCCATAGCAGCGCTGGACCAGCTATGCGGAGCTGATGAAACAGGCAGCCATCCATGCCAAAGCCGAGCATTTCAACGCAAAGGATCGGCTTCAGCCCCATCCACCGAAGTTGTACCGACCGATCGGCCTCCCTCTCAAAATTACGAACGATTCCCAGCGAATCGGACGGTGAATCATGCTCCCTACCGAACGGCACCCCCCGCCTCTACTCCTTACGAAGGGAGAAACAAACGAAAGGAAAACTTCAGGGGTCGGCAGGACGGCAATAAAAGGGGGGCGGACGCTGGCAGGCGAAGTGGCTTCTGCAGTCCGAAGAAAACCCAGCCCGTAGAAACGTTCACCTTGCTCAATACAACCTACGAACATCTCCTTATGACAGAAGGTCCAATGATACCGAAGCCAAACAACCGGAAGCTCCCTCGGAGAGCGAAAAGACACCGAGTCTTCTGCCGATACCACCAGGACAACGGCCACGATACAGAATCGTGCATCGCCCTTCGAAAGATTGTCGAGCGTCTGATCAACGAAGGAAGGCTGGGTCAGGACCTGGGGCGAAGGCGGGAACGGCCCATCCATCAAATCGGCAGATCAACATGATCAGTGGGGGGGCGCCCATTGCCGAAGCAAGCAACCGTTCCACAAAAAACTACGTCCATGCCGTTCGGCATCCCCAATACTCGCGCGTAGAGGGGGGCGCAATGACAAGATTCGGCGAATCGGCTGGGAACCTATTACCTTTTCTGAAGAGGAAGAGCGAGGCATCATCTTCCCCCACTCCGATCCTATGATCATACGAGCCGATGTTTCAGACTTCGATGTGGGCCGAATCCTCATAGACACCGGGAGTTCAGTCAATGTGTTGTTTGCTGACGCTTTCAACGCCCTCGGCATAGACCCTCAGCACCTAAACAAGGATATCACTCCCCTTCTAAGCTTCTCGGGTGACGTCGTGAAACCGGTTGGCAGCGTCCAGCTCCCATTGGCCATCGGCACTATCCCAGACGAACGGTCATCTACACTCATTTTTGATAGTCGATTGCCCAACGGCCTACAATGCCATCATCGGCCGAACGGCCCTAACCAAAATGAAAGCCATACTCTCACCACACATGCTCCTCCTCAAGTTCCCCACGCACGCTGGTGTAGGCCAAGTGCGAGGGGATGAGTGAGTGCACGGACATGTTATGTATGAGCAACAAAGGAATCGGCAAGAGCTACGCTGGCGAAGCATACTCAGTTTCTACAAGCTCTATGCCGAACGACAGGGGTCGGAGAAACCGGACGATCCCAGGATGAGGCCGTTACCCCAAAAGCACAACCTGTCAAGGAATTAGAATCGGTCATCCTTTTCAGAAGCACAGCCCGAACGACAGAGGTTCGAATCGGCACTAGTCTGAGTTCGGCACTCGGGCCGATTTCATCACCTTTTTGCGCGAAAATTCAGAGGTCTTCGCCTGGTCGTACAATGACATGCCCGGCATCGCCCCAAATGTCATCGCCCACAAGCTCAGCATTTGTCCCAGCTTCAAACCCATCAGACAAAAACGGAGGGCATACGACGCCGAACGGTACGAAGCGATGAGACTTGAAGTGGAAAAACTAAGGACAATCGGTTTCATCCAGGAGGTAAAATACCCTACTTGGTTGGCAAACTCAGTCTTAGTCAAGAAACCAGGCGGTGCTTAGAGAATGTGCCAGGACTATACCGATTTAAATAAGGCTTGCCCAAAGGACAGTTTCCCTCTACCTAGGATCGATCAGATGGTAGATGCCACAGCAGGCCACGAACTTCTCAGCTTCATGGATGCATACTCAGGCTACAATCAGATATTCATGAGCCCTGCCGACCGCGAGCATACGGCATTCATCACCGACAAGGGGCTCTACTGCTACAATGTCATGCCGTTCGGTTTGAAAAACGCTGGGGCAACATACCAACGATTGGTCAACAAAATTTTCTCCGAACTCATCGGTACCTCGATGGAGGTTTATGTGGACGACATGCTAGTCAAGAGCAAAACAGCCGATTCTCACCTTCACAACCTCTCCCTCATGTTCAATGTCTTGAAGAAGTACAACATGCGCCTCAATCCAAGCAAATGCGCCTTCGGCGTCTCTTCGGGCAAGTTTCTTGGCTTCATGATTAGCCAACGGGGTATTGAGGTCAACCCTGAAAAGATCAATGCATTACTCGACATGCAAATACCGAAGACACAGAAGGATATTCAGAGCCTCACCGGTCGTGTCGCCGCCCTGGCCCGGTTCATATCAAAAGCTACCGATCGATGCGCTCCATTCTTCAAAGCTCTTAAAGGAAGCAAACGGCAGATTGTCTGGACTGCCGAATGCTATCTGCCGTTGCGACCGAGCATTCCAAGACCTCAAGGCCTACATGAGCAGGGCGCCCTTCCTGTCCACTCCTCTCCCTGCGAAGACCTCATTGTCTACCTTTCGGTTTCATCAACGACGCTCAGTTCCGTGCTCATCCACAAGCCGAACGGCATAGAACTTCCAATTTTCTACACTAGCCACGCCCTCCAGGATGCCGAGATTCAGGATCCCGAATTGGAGAAGCTCGCATACGCTCTCAGTTCTCTGGCACGCAAGCTTTGGCTGTATTTCCAAGCACACAGTCTTACCATCCTCACCAATCAGCCTCTGCGCCGGATACTACAGAAACCAGAGACATCAGGTCGGCTAGTAAAATGGGCCATTGAACTGAGCGAATTCGACATTCACTACCGTCCTCGGCCTCCGAGAAGGGTCAAGCTGTAGCTGATTTCATCTCCGAGTTAACGGCAAACCACGAGGCAGATCCCGCAGATGTTGCTCCCGACCCACCTTCAGCGACGCCAGTCGACCAGCCGACCGAAGGACCCTTGATCCATCGATTCCTGTATGGACTCTCTATGTGGACGGTCGTCCAATCGACAAGGCAGCGGAGCTGGCTTAGTACTCAAAGCCCCTGATCAAACAACAATCGAGTATGCAATCCGATTCGAATTCCTGGCTTCCAACAACGAAGCCGAATACGAAGCCCTTTGGCAGGCCTTCGGCTGGCAAAGGAGATGGGGGCTAAACAGCTGAAGATATGCAGCGACTCACAGCTGGTCGTTAATCAAGTACTCGCCGAATTCGAAGCCAAGGACACGTCAATGGCTGCCACTCTGACACAAGCCCGCCGGTTGCTTCACCACTTTGCGGCATATCAAGTTCAGCAAATCCCTCGGTCCGAGAACAACCATGCCGATGCCATGTCACGCCTGGCTTCGGCAATCGACGACAACATTGGTCGCCACGTGCCGATCGAGGTCCTCGCTCGGCGCAGCACTACGGAAGCAGAAGTACATACCGTTCGGCAGGACCCAAGTTGGATGGATCCAATCCACGCGTACCTCACCGACGGGAAGCTACCCGATGGAAAGGCTGAAGCTAAAACCCTACGCCGCCGATCGGCGCGGTACTTGATTTTGAATCAGAATTTCTATCGGCGTGGTCACTCCTTACCATTACTTCGGCGTGTAACCCCACAACAAGGGGACTACATTTTACAAGAAATTCACGAAGGTGCTTGCGGCGATCATTCTGGAGCCCGATCTCTGGCTTTCAAAACCGTTCGGCAAGGGTATTATTGGCCGACCCTTCACGCCGATGCTACCCAACTAGTCCGGAAATGCAATCATTGCCAACGCTTCGGCTCAATCCCAAAATGGCCTGCCGAGCTGCTCACTCCGATGGTCAGCCCATGGCCCTTCGCTGAGTGGGGTTTGGATCTTATTGGCCCCATGCCCCAAGGAAAGGGACAGCTTAAATTTGCCATCGTTGCCGTCGACTACTTCACAAAATGGACCGAGGCCGAAGCACTAGCAACCATCACCGCAGCCCGGGTCGAACACTTTGTATGGAAGAACCATATTTGTCGGTTCGGCCTCCGAACGCGATCATCACCAACAACGGCAACAGTTTGACTCCTCTCAGTTCGGCACCTGTGTCAACGATTCAACATCAACTTATTCTTTGCGTCACCAGCGCACCCGCAATCAAACGGCCAGGTAGAGGCTATCAATAAGATCATCAAAAAGACGCTGAAGAAGAAGCACGGCACAGCTAAGGGCGCATGGCCCGATCTACTACCAGAAGCTTTGTGGGCCATCAACACCTCGTCCGACGGTCAACTGGTGAAACACCATTTTCCCTCGCATTCGGTACCGAAGCTGTTGTACCGGTCGAAATCAACGCACCAACGTGCCGAACGGCATCTTACACACCGGAGCAAAGCCAGACGCTACTTACCTTGAACCTCGATCTCATCAAGGAACACCGTTCAAACGCCAGCTTCGGAATGCTGCATACAAGCAACGGACTTCACGATACTACGATTCGCCCGTTAAGTGTCGATCGTTTAAAGTGGGGGGACTGGGTCTTACGAAAGGTTTCTCTCGCCACAAAGGATCCCAAGGTCGGCACCCTAGGTCCTTCGTGGGAAGGACCTTACGAAGTCGTCACGGTCTGCCGATCCGGTACCTACCGATTACGTGGCACCGATGGACAGACCCTCGGCCATCCTTGGAATGTGGAACATTTGAAGTATTATTACAAGTAATCTGCCCTTCGGTTCCAACTTTCGTATTCTATACATACGGCATCAAAAGTCTAGCACTATGCTACGTACGGCATGTATACATAATAGAATGAAAGTCCAAAATAGTGCCGAATCAAAATAGACTTTGAAATAAAAGGCCATAAAAGGCCACTTGTCTTAACTGCCATTCGGCAGTAACAAAAATGTGTATATATTACAAACTTCAAAAAAAAAAAAAAAGTTTAACAAATCTAGGAGGAAGGGGGATCAGCTTCGGTCGACTGACTGGGCACAGCTGAGGGCTGGAGGATCGGCTTCGGCTGAAGGTTCTCCAGGAGGCGCACTGAGCAGGAGTTGGCGCGGGGTGACCACATTCCTCCTCACCGCTGGAATCGGGATCGTAAGATTCGGCATCGGCATCCTCTCCCTTGTATGCCTCCACCATCTCTTCAGTCACCCCTTCGGCAGCGGAGGCGGATCCCGGAGGAAGTTCAGGTTAAGTTTTTGGCCTGCGTTATACCGTTTGAAACGGTATACCACATCCTCACACTGCTCCATCACCTCCTTATCCAGCATCCGAGCCAACGCCTCTGAGGATAGATAATCGGTGACAGCCTTCACCTTCGCCTCCCTCACCTCCTTGGCATGTGACCGTTCGGCCGCACCCATTGCCACCTCTACTGCTGCCTTCGCCGCCAGCGCCTCCGCCGATTCCTTTCGGCCGCCTCCAACTTCGAGGAGAGCTCTACGATTTTCGCAGCATTATCTACGGCATGCCGACCCGCCTCCTCCAGCAGCCCTCCCAGCTTCGGCAAGCTTCGAACGGTGCTCCTCAGCCCTTGTGTGGTACCGTTCGGCAGCAGCATTTACGGCTCGCTTTACGAGAGCCACATTTCCATATCAGCCTGCACAACAGGCAATCCATCAGCGACCGATTACAACAACAAACAACAAAAAAAAACAAAACAAAACAAAACAACAAAGCAAACACTTACCGCAGCCTGAAGCCGGAAAGCTGAACCGGTATGCTCGCGCAACGTCTTCATCGACAGCTGTTCAATCTCTCGCAGCTCCATTTGAGCGCCATCGATCATGCTGTTGATGAACGGCATGGCCCTCCGAGGACAAGCAATATTTACAGGCCCCTCATCCTCCCCCCTCATCATCGGGCATAAGCACCGAAGTCCCCTAGTTCGGCCCCATCGGCTTCTTCGGCAACGGCGTCACGTCGAGGCCACCCTCGATCTGCCTTTTGCCAGTCACCTGGAGGTGGACCTCCCGAACGGCTTCGGCTTCGGCCACCCTCTTCGCCTGGCGACGCTCGGCCACCGTCATCTCGTCACCCGACAATGCACAGGCTTTCCTCTTCTTCGGCATGGAGGACTCACCCTTCTTCTTCTGCTTCGCTTCTGCGCCCCTTGACTTTCCAGCCGGCGCTTTGTCTTCTCACTCATCGGCCTCCCACCCGCCACTGCAACAACAAGTTAAGATCAGCAACAAAAACAAAGTGAGAAGAAGAACGGAAATATGAGCCGAACGGCACCACTTACTCTGCCTTTTGCTCCTCCTCTTCCTCCTTCACCCTTCTGTCGTGCTCGGCCTTTCCGATCAGCCCTCCTTGAACAGATTCCGGAAGTTGAGCAGCTCTTTGAAGAAACGCCCTTCTTCAGATATCTTCTCTCGAACCCGTTCGATCGCTTCTATCTCCCGAATCGGTGCGGCAGGCCGTTTCAATGACACTGCGCAAACAATACACGTTAGAAGAACAAAAAATAAACATAACAAAAAGAATACAAGCTGATGACCGAACGGTAGGGCTAGACCTACCGACCGTTTGGAAGGTCGTAGGGATCCGTCTCTCTACAATTACCCGGGTGCCGATTCCCAATCACCCGAGACAATAACCCGGCGCTTGCGCCAAGTTTTTTGGGAGCTCGGCACCCCAACCACAAAATGTCCACGCTGCCCTGCCGAAAGGCAGTTGGACTGCACCCATCCCCCCTGGTCGCCACTTTCGCCCTCGTCACACTGTCCAGTTGGGCGACTGCTCATAGGTGGGCTCCCCCTCCCCCGCCAGGTTGACGCGCGGCATCGTCCCGATCAGTGTAATCCAGAAGTTTGGATTGTCCTGACCGGCGCGTATCCAAGCGCCGAAAGGATCTTCTGCACCGAATGCCGCAGCGGCAGCCGAAGCCCATGCTTGAAAACATCAGTGAAAAAGACAACTCCTTTGTCATTCTCACTCAACGACTCCAACGGCTCTGTGATCCGCATCCCCACTGAAGCCGGAATGTTAAACTCAGCCCGGATCTTGGCCAGCTCACCTTCGGTCAAGACGTTCGGCTCCAGATGATCAACTCGACTCGGATCCGCTGCCTACCCTTGACAACGGTCACCACCCCCTCCCCTGCCACAGCCACTGACACATCGGCCGCATCAGCTCCACGGCCTGATGTGGAAGGCTCACCAGCCCCACCATCCCTAGCTTCGGTGGGCACCTCCGTTCCTATCGATTCAACATTCGGTGCATCTCCCACTTGAGAGGACGCACGAGAAGTGCCCCGCCCCTCAGCACACTCCTCTGTTTCCCCCAGCACTTCAACACTTGAGGACCTAGCAGACTCGGCCCTAGGAGAATCGGCCCTCAGGAGAACTTCCCGAGGACGATTCGTCCTAGAACGCAACCGGACTACGCCTACCCTCGGATTCGGTATCAGACATCTACAAACACAAACGAAGGGAAACTAAATGTCATGCTACAATCAAACACTCATCCTACACCCTAGAGGTTCATGTTCATCACATTCAAACATGTTCATCGACATTCATACATGTTCATGCACCCAATCAACAACTTTGATCCAACTTAAGATGAAATAAAGCCACATACCTTGTTTGCACGGTGGTTCTTTTGTGCCGGAAATCGCCTCCGCCTTTAAAACAATAGCCGGAAATCGCCTTCAAAGCCTTCGCTCAATCGCCGAAAGTCGCCTCTCACGAGCTCTGATTGCTCTCAAAAATTGCCAAGTGATTCAACCTTCATCCATTTCTCCTATTTATTAGACGAACGTTGCATCGGGATACGAAGCTATGCATCGAGCCACGAAACGACGCTACCTCTGAGAGAGCCATGCCGCCACGTGCCACGCTTGCATACGGAAGTCCAATCGACAGCAGTCCAATCGTGCCAGAAGTCTAATCATCAGAACCCGACGCGTTTCACTTCTCACGCGCTACAAATTTTGGCTCAAGCTTTCCACACAAGTCCAATCTCAAACGGCAGGCGTACAGTCGTGAATTTTCATTCACCCCTCGTGCCGAACGGCAGGCGCACAGTCGTGAGTTCTCACTCACCCCTTGTGCCGAACGCCCCATGTGCCGAACGGCAGGCGCACAGTCGTGAGTTCTCACTCACCCCATGTGCCGAACGGAGGCGCACAGGTCGTGAATTTTCATTCACCCCTCGTGCCGAACGGGCAGGCGCACAGTCGTGAGTTCTCACTCACCCCATGTGCCGAACGCAGGCGCGCACGTCGTGAGTTCTCAAACACCCCTTGAGCCGAACGCCCCATGTGCCGAATGGCAGGCGGACGTTTGTGAATTTTCATTCACCCCTCGTGCCGAACGGCAGGCGCGCAGTCGTGAGTTCTCACTCACCCCATGTGCCAAACGGAGGCGCACGGTTGTGAATTTTCATTCACCCCTCGTGCCGAACGGAGACGCACAGTCGTGAGTTCTCACTCACCCCATGTGCCGAACGGCAGGCGCACGGTTGTGAATTTTCATTCACCCCTCGTGCCGAATGGTAGGCACACAGTCGTGAGTTCTCACTCACCCCTTGTGCCGAACGCCCCATGTGCCGAACGGAGGCGCACGGTTGTGAATTTTCATTCACCCCTCGTGCCGAACGGCAGGCGCATAGTCGTGAGGTCTCACTCACCCCATGTGCTGAACGGGAGGCGCACAGTCGTGAGTTCTCACTCACCCATGTGCTGAACGGAGGCGCACGGTTGTGAATTTTCATTCACCCCTCGTGCCGAACGGCAGGCGCACAGTCGTGAGTTCTTACTCACCCCTTGTGCCGAACGCCCCATGTGCCGAACGGCAGGCGCACAGTCGTGAGTTCTCACTCACCCCATGTGCCGAACGGAGGCGCACGGTTGTGAATTTTCATTCACCCCTCGTGCCGAACGGAGGCGCACAGTCGTGAGTTCTCACTCACCCCTTGTGCCGAACGCCCCATGTGCCGAACGGCAGGCGCACGGTTGTGAATTTTCATTCACCCGTCGTGCCGAACGGGAGGCGCCGGTCGTGAGTTCTCACTCACCCCTTATGCCGAACGGCAGGCGCACAATCGTGGGTTATCACGCTAGCCTCTCTAGACCATTCGGTGTCCGATGCCGTCTCTTTTCCAAGCTCACTCGCTCGGGCACTTGGGGGACTAAATGTCACCATCGACAATAACAAGACCACGGAGTCCGGATCAGAACGCCGAAGACAAGTTCAAGTCCCCAACCAAGAAGTCGCTTCTCAATCGGTAACTTGGGGGACTCCTGTTTGTACCGTATCTGACCCTCCCCTCATTAAGTGACACGTGGATCAGAAAGACCCCAAGCACCCAAGACTCTGAGGAAACGGCATCTGCTCCGATGACGCCGTCTCACTTCAATAAGCCCCCTCTCCTGGTCAATGTATACAAACGGTCTCTGCTCCTGATGAGGATCTGGAATCAGGAAGCCGTCGCTCTGATCCCGCATAACATGTAATCGGCTTCGCTTACCGATTCTATAGAATTAACCTCGGAGCACCCACCCTAAATATCTAAGGACTCGTGTCAACCTCACAAGCCCTCCCACGAGTCCCACATCGGAAATAAGTACTAAGAGCATGCAAAATGCCCTTTATAAATAAGGCCCCTTCACTGCAATGCAAGGGTAAGACTTTTCAGCTTGACTTATATACTCAATATATTTTCAACAGCAAGAGCTCTTAGAAACAAACTTACTTTGGCATCGGAGGGTCTTAGGCTGGTTCCACACGGTTTCATAGACCTTACGAGTCTCGGCTTCTTTCCATTCAGGATTAGCAGCCAAGGATAAGAAGAATCTACATCGGACGCCCAATCGATCCCTTCGATCGTCCACATCACCTGTAAGTTGCACTCATCTCTATCTGTCAAGTTTTAGTGCAAACAGTCTTGTTAAAACCTTGCTAGGAAAAATTCAGTGAGAGAAAAACCTAGTCAAAGGGAAAAAGAATACAATGCACATATTTCCTGTATGTAGTAGAACTGGGATGCTTCCCTGATTGATATCCCCCATGATCTTCAACAACTTCTGGAATATTGACTTTGAAAAAAATTTGGTAAGGAGGTGTGCTCGTAATTTTCTTGACAAGACACAAATATGTTACCATTTGTTAGGTGCATCGAGTAAAACTGGTGGAGTGCTCCATAATTAAATGTTTATAAGCTTACAAATATCCCCTTGATTTATTTAAAGAAAGAAGGCTCAAAGAATGGTTTTATGATAGATTTTTTGTTTTTGTGAGCATGCTTTGCAAAGATGTTTGTTGGACAAGACAATATTTTAATCACCAAGACAGTTATGGCACAACATAAAAGTTATTGGGTCAATGAACTTTTGGCTCATGACATTATAATCTTCAACTGTTGTGTAATACAACCCACAAAATAAAGTAAGAAATTTCTCCAATAGACACATCTGGCTTTCAATATTGGGGCGATATTACAAAACATTACCTTTGTGAAACGAAATTAACTAATAACCCAATATAAATTAAATTAAATTAAATCTAAAAAAATAATAATAAATGAGTAAAATGGTAGGATGAATAAAATTAATTAATTAAAGACTATGAAATTCCAAGATAATTCAATATTAATGTGGATTCAATATGTAGATAGAACTACAAGTTTAAGAATCAGAGTTCCAACCAATTCAATGTGCCTCAAAGTAGGCTATTTTTCCACGAAATCATAACATTTGAATTTTCGATAATTAATCTCACGGATATAGAACTTCAGGTTCTATAAAGTTCAAATGAAAAATAAACACAAAGAAGAAATGGACTTCATGTTCATTTATAGTATTACGATGCATGAAAATCTATGAACTTCATGTGCATATCAACATATATTTGAAGCTTCAGGTTTGAATAAGTAGATTTAATTAAATTGTATTAATAATTGTATTTTGAACTTCATATTCAAATCAATGTATATGCACTCGAAACTTCTCGTTCGGGTTCTTGACATATGTAGGCCTCATGGAATTTTGGTTTTGAGTAATAGAAAATCAAAGAGTTTCATAAGTATAGAAAATCAAAGGTATTACAAAAATAAGAACAAATAAGTTCTATCACTGAAAGCAATCTCTCATAGTCTCACTCCTCTAAACTATTCTCAATAAAGAATTTTAACCACACCTAAAGCTCATTCTTTCAAATTTTAAATTCTCTAAACTCTCTTAATTAAGTCTAATTCAACCTTAACAAGAGATATCAAGCAGCAAATAAGGCTAAAAATGATGCATTTGAATGAAGGAATTTAAGAGTACTAATAAATTTTTTAAAACTGGAATTCATAATGATGAGATTTAAAGTTCTAGAATTTGTGAAGTTTCTTATTTGTTTAACCTAAAATTGTAATGGGATTTAAAGATTGAATTTAGGCCCAGTTTGGTTTGCGAAAAAGATTTGATGGGAAATAATTTCTCATGTTTTGGGGACAAAATGGTCATGAAAAGTGTGTATTTAACGTTGGCTCGTTTTCCCAAACTTTTCCAATGGAATGGAAAATGAAACCGGAGGAGGGTTACATTTCCCTCCTATTTTCCCATGTACTAGGCAACCATTTTCCATGTGTAGACTTACCAAACATGAGAAGACAATTAATTTCTTATCATCAAGCCTCTTTTCCCATGAACCAAACGCAACATGTGAGTGATGCTATGAATCTAGTTGCTTGGTAAGGTGATTGTTGGGGTGGAAGTGGAGTTGGTGGCAATGACATGGGTGGTGGGGTTAGTAGTGGTAATGGCAAGGGCAATGTGATGATAATACATGTGGTAAAGTCAATGACTAAAATATCGAGGATATTATCGTTTTTTGGGTTTAGGATATTTTGGAATATATATATATATATATCATATAAGTATCAATAATATCGGAAAATATTGACGTCGATAATTTCTCTCACACTTCAGCAACATTTGGCCAAAATATCACTATAGTATCGATAATAACTTTGCAAATGAAAAAATTAACCTCAATGAATTATATGCAATCTAATCTTAAAGGCCAACTTTGTCATTTGGAGAATATTTTGTTGTATAAAATCATCAATCTTTGGATGAAAAATCAATGAAAAGGAGTTTTGTGAAAACAATTTAAAACCTCAAGTGGTGTTCTTGTAATTTCTAAAATCTCAAGGAGTTTTGTGAAAAAGCCGAAAAACCTCAGGAGATGTTAATATAAATAACTCAAATTTGAATCTTATAGGAACTCTATGTGGTACCACTCATGTATCTTACCATGTAATGTATAAAGTGTAAAATATTGTAGTAAATCATTTTAAATATATGATTATGGTGTGTTTAATCTTCTTTTATTAATTACTACATATTTTCTACACTTGCAAGTGTTTGTCAGCTCGCTATATAATCAACTTAAATCAGTTAAACCCATCATGCAATGCATTTCCTTCCAATTTTTTGTGATAAAGTAATAGATAATTGATTAAATAAACATCTTCCAAAAATTTCTTACAATTTATGTGGTTTTTGGACTACCTATATTTCCGAAACTATCGATATTTTTTGGTTTTCCCAGGATATCCCCCGACGCGCTCCCGATACTAAATCCCTCGAGGTACGGTCAAGCGCAAAGCGGGACCTCCCAAGCAGAGTCTCCTCTATTCGCAAGTGTCAGGGATTCGAATCCAGGACCTTTTGTTTAAAGGATCCAAACCCCTTCCACTTGGACCAACTCATGTTGGTGAAACCATCGATATTTTAGACCTGGGGTAAAGTGATTGTAGCTTTTTTTTTCCTCTCAAACCTCTAAATATGTTAGAGTTTTATAATTGACACCTATTTTGATGAAATTTAAATATAAAATTTATGACCCCAAAGTTTCAATTTTTCTGTTCCACATCAAATTTCTACTTATCTTTGCTTATGAACCTGAGGGAATCGGTAAATGTTGCTTCAAAACTTTTGGACCTTTTATAAATTCCAAGTTTATTTCTTCGATCATTATATTAAGAATCATCACCGAGTTCTCCGGTTATGTCACCATGGACTTTTGATTTTTTATAGTTTAAAAACAAAAAATAAGGGAGAAAATATAAAATCAGAATTTTATTATGAAGAAGGTATTATAAACAAGTTAGGCTTCAAATGGGTCAGCCAAATCTTTTTAAACTCCTATTAAGACCGAAAGAAGCAGTTAGCCGGTCAGCTTTGGCTTATATCTTAAACAACGTGGACCCCTCTGATTTGATTCTCCACGATCAGTTATTTTATCAGAATCTATTTTTTTAAAGTTCTGAAAATGGCCACTCCCAGGTAAAATTAGCCAAAATAATTATTAGTCGTTAATCTTTCCCAACACAAAATTCAATTAAAAAACAAGTAATTATTTTCTGTATTTTGTTTAGTTTTATAATGCACAAAAAGATAAAAATTAACAATACAAGATTCCTTTTATATTCACAGCACCGAGACACCGTACTATAAAAGGAGCACACCCACCTCCTCCGCTGTTTACGTCTCTGCATACAATTCATTCACTGAGAGAGAGAGAGAGAGAGAGAGAGAGAGAGAGAGTCTTCATTTCAAGTCTTTTGCTCTGTGTGTGTTTTCTTCTCTTCAACTATGTCGCTGCTCTCAGATCTCATCAACCTTGACCTCTCAGACTCCACTGAGAAGGTGATCGCAGAGTACATATGGTCAGCCCCCTTTTCTCCTTTTCCCTCTGAGTCTTCCTCTGTTTTCCATGCTTGAACATGGTATACGTATCTGTGTGTATTTGTACGTATTTTTGTATGTATGCTAATGGGTCTGCTTGTTTTGATGAATAAGGAGACGGGTTGGCTTTGGTTTTGTGTATTGTTCTTTTGATCGACCACTTGAGGTCAAATGATGAAGTTGTGTTTTGTTTTTTTGTCAAAATCTCTTCCCTTTCTCTGTTTTGCTTCTGAGAGATAAGTGAGAGTTATAGGATGTCGAGTTCTGCCCTATATCTGGTTACCTTTTTTATTTTTTTAAATTTTGTTTTATTTTTCTATGGATTATTTGAAATCCAATGGGGTTGGTTTACTTTTTGTCATACGAGATTTCTTATGTGGGAATCTTTGTATTATTTCTGAGTATTTTTTGTTGTTGTTAGAGCTTTTGTTAGTTTTGATCTTCTTCTTTGCCTATTCATTGTGATCAAATAATAAGTTTTTAGAGTCCTGTTTCCTTTTCTTTCTTCTATTTGGTTGCTGAGATTCCAAAGTCTTCTTCTTTTTCCTATTTATTTAGAAAGATATGGCTTGTTAATTTTGTAGTTGGGTGAGCTAAGAATCCAGCTTTTGCTCTTTATATAATAGCATATAGATTCAACAATTTTTCAGAATATTAATTCGTACTTTTATATTATTATATCTTTTCCGCGGAGTGTCACGATCTTTCTTGTTTTGATTGTTGAGCTTTTACTCTGTTTTGTTAATCCTTGTCAGCTTAATTATGCTGTTACTTGGGATTTCTATAGCTTGAATATATTGTTCAATGTTTATTTTTCTTTTTAATTTCATTCCAAATTTTTTAACTTTTAATTACTGTAACAGGATTGGTGGATCTGGTATGGACCTCAGAAGCAAAGCAAGGGTAATTAATTTTCTTGATTATTTTCTAGTGGTGTGATCTTGTTTGGTTAATTCATTCAAATGGTAATATTTTTTTTTTGGGTGTATGAAGACTCTGCCAGGACCCGTTAGTGACCCTTCAAAGCTACCGAAGTGGAATTATGATGGCTCCAGCACTGGTCAAGCACCTGGAGAAGATAGTGAAGTCATCTTATAGTAAGCTCTTCTAATTTTTCGTAGTGCTTGTAAGGATCTGCTTCTAATAGTTTTCTGTTTTATTATTTAATCTGGGTTATGGGTATTTATATTTCTTCTTCTTTCTCATGAAATGAAACAGCCCTCAAGCCATTTTCAAGGATCCATTTAGGAGAGGCAACAATATTTTGGTGAGTCATCTTGATCTCCTATTATTTTCTTTTTCCTTTTCAATTCATTGGAGATATGGTCTGCTGTGATGTATTTATTATTTCTCTTTCTAAAATCATCTGTGTTTCTCAATGATGATCTAAATTAGGTAATATGCGATACTTACACTCCCGCTGGAGTACCGATTCCAACAAACAAGAGGGCTGCTGCTGCAAAGATTTTCAGCCATCCTGATGTTGTTGCTGAAGTACCCTGGTATCCTTTTTCTCATGCTACTGTTTTTATTTATTTATATATAACTTGGTCTTCCATTACACATGGTTAATACGATTTATAACTTGGTATTTTCTGTATTTGAACTTTGAGCACTGTAATCTGGAAAACAGGTACGGCATTGAACAGGAGTACACCTTGTTGCAGAAAGATGTCAAATGGCCACTTGGGTGGCCTGTTGGCGGTTATCCAGGACCTCAGGTAATGGATGTTGCTTTCTTTCTAAGGCTTTAGATTCGTCGTTATATTTTATGCTCATGAGTTTTCCGAATACTTACATGTCATTGTCACCTGATGCTGGCACAAACTTGATAACTTTAAGAATTCTTTGGACGTGCATTCTTATGTGATGTTAATTATGCTTACTTTTTCTTATTTTATTTTTTTACATTGTTACAAAAACACAACTTTAAAATGTCGTTTATTGCTCAACAGGGGCCATACTATTGTGCTGCTGGTGCTGACAAAGCCTTTGGGCGTGACATTGTTGACTCGCATTACAAGGCCTGCCTATACGCAGGCATCAACATTAGTGGGATCAATGGTGAAGTCATGCCAGGCCAGGTAAAATTCACAAATTATATATTTATATATTTCTAATCTTCCTTCTTATATTTCCTTTTTCCTTGTTTGTTTCAAATTTAAAGTATTTTCCAAATCTAATCCATCAAACTTCATATAATATAGTGGGAATTTCAAGTTGGTCCTTCTGTCGGCATATCCGCGGGAGATGAACTATGGGCTGCTCGTTACATTTTGGAGGTAACTTAACATGCTTGATTGCACAATAAACCGATAGTATTACATAAAGCTGTTGGTCAATGAATTTTTTGTTCCCATGTTCACAGAGGATCACAGAGATTGCTGGGGTGGTGGTTTCTTTTGATCCCAAGCCAATCCAGGTGACATATTTTCCTCTTATGTTAAATACAGTATCTTTTATTTCAATTTACTTGTTCCATTACATAATAAGAGGCAACTGAGCTTCGCAATATTGGCACATTTTTTTGAAACTTGGTTTGCGTACTGATATATATATATATATGTTTGAATCCCTTGGTACTTCAAACACCAGGGTGATTGGAACGGAGCTGGTGCTCACACAAATTACAGGTATAATGCCAATTCTTTGTTGTCAAGGATTTGCCTGTCTTGGTCAAACTATTGTTTTCCTATAGGATGACATCTGAACTGTTGTATTTCAGTACCAAGTCCATGAGAGCTGATGGAGGATATGAAATCATCAAGAAAGCAATTGAAAAGCTGGGACTAAGGCACAAAGAACACATTGCTGCATATGGAGAAGGCAATGAACGCCGTTTAACAGGAAAGCACGAAACAGCTGATATCAACACTTTCAAATGGGTAAAACTAAAAAAATCCTCATTCTTTTGTGTCCTCAATTTCATAATTGTATTCTTTGTTATATAAACAGTTGCTCACTTTCATTACTGTAAAATGACAGGGTGTTGCAAACCGCGGTGCCTCAATCCGTGTTGGAAGAGACACAGAGAAAGAGGGCAAGGGCTATTTTGAGGACAGGAGGCCGGCTTCGAACATGGATCCATATGTTGTCACTTCGTTGGTTGCAGAAACCACCCTTCTGTGGAAGCCATAAGCTCTCTCAGCTACACACCTGTGGTTGTGACAATATCACTGTATCATTCAATGGGGTTGGAAATGTGTTCTACCAGATCCTTTTAGCAGGATCCTTCTGTGTCTTAGCTACTTTACTAGAATTAGCTTTGTCCTTTAATTTTTATTGCGTTTTTTGTTTCCCCTTGTATTAAAGGGTGCCAAGACGAGGTCATTGCTCCATTGCCTTATGATTATGCCCATTGTCTTCAATAAGTGTCTGATACGAATGACATGTTTGAAAGGGCTGGTTTTAATTGGGATTTTTGTTTTTGTATAATGTAATTTTAATATAATCCACCTCCCCATTTGGTTCTGGTCATGTTTTAATTCACAACACCTCTGCGTTATAACTTGAGCGATATGATGCAATTGATAGGCCTTGTATTTTAGAACTGGAGTATTCTGGGAACAACCTGCAAACGCGTGACTTTATCTCTAGTGCTATTGTCGCATGCTATTCCTATTTTTCCCCCTGTTCATGCCTATGATGCCCTTCAATTCTAACCTTAGTTACGACGGCGGCAATGTCAAAGCACCTTCTTATTCCATGTTTCCTTCTCTACTCCGCTATAGATCAGTGGCAGCAATATTGCCACCTATTTCTACTTCCGTCCAACGCCATTTTAAATAAAAGATATCACTAGAAATGCTCACCCCAATTCATCCCATAACGTCTCCCCTATTTATAATTTCAGTTATTTTTAGTAGGGGTGGGCATTTAAACTGGTGAGCCGAGCCAAAATGAGTCAAAAAGAATCTATTGACCAAATAAAAGTCAACCTAAGCTAGACCGAGAGTGGCCATTTTCAAAAAATGAAACACCACAACATCAATTGTATTCAAAATTTGTACGAGAGTGGCGATTGACTGTTGCCACATGGGATACGGCACGACTATTTAGTGGTCAAGCCATGCCCCAAATCTTAGGAGACGGTGGTGGTGATTGCTAGGAGAGGGAAGGTTGTCAAAAGGGTTTCACCCCATTCGGAAAGACCTCAGGCCCTCATCTACCCCCTTAGAGCAACTCTACCTATTTGTCATGTCACCCCAAATTGATCGGTGCATAATTACATATCATTTTGTACCCTTCTAGCTTTTGTACCCTTTTAACTTCTTTTGTGTATGTTTCAGTGTTTTAAGCTTAAGGACATTTTGGAGACAAGTTAGCTCAAAACGGTGTCTGCAGATCAGTCAACTTCACGGATTGGGCTGTACTTGCTCAAGAAGAACCAGATAATGAGCCATACATCATTGGAAAGCTACGGAAGTCTATTTTCTATAGAATTTTACGATTCATGATTCCGAGTCTTCTAGAGAAAGTTATACATGTTTTGGCAACTTAAGGTCAATTTCGGCAGCATCTGCATTATTGGGCCAAAAATCACATTTGAAGGCCTTCCCGATTTTTCCTTGAGCTGGGCTGCATATGCTTGGAAAGATAATTCAAAGAGCTTCAAGATCCATATTTTTCAGATTGGAGCCACAAGCCCAAAACAAGCCCACAAGCTGGCTGCAATGCATTGTCATGCATGACATATGCATGATGAAGTGTTGTTGATTGTGGGAAAGTTTGGTGAAACATATTCAATACCTATTTTTTAGTGGAATTTTGCAGCAGCCAAATGAATTAATTGAAGTTGAAGTGGATGATGCAACACTAAGCTTAATGACAAGAAGAATTGTTTTCAAATGCAATAGTGTGTTAGGTGAATTAAGTGTTGTAAGTTGGTGAAGTGAGTGTGGTTATTAAACCCTATTGTATAATTTAGATTTTCACTTCCCCTAGGCCTATAAATAAGGAAGTTCTCTAAGTTTGTAAACACACCCCAAGAGGGGGAGCTCTCAAACACTTCTCTAGAGCTCCCTTCCCTTCTCTCCCTCAAATTCTCTTAGTTTCCCTTTGTAGTTCTCAATTGTTGTAATAAGATCATTCTACTAAATTTTCTTTCTTCTAAATTCTCCAAACACTTCTTTATTCTCTTTCAAATTCTCTAAAGTCTCCATGTCTCAAACACTTCACAAACACCCTTCTCTCCCTTCCCTACGTTCTAAAATTCTCTAAGTTCTCAAATTCTCCAAGTTCACAAACATCCTCCAAGTTCTCAACCACTCTCTTCCAAATTCTCAAAGTTTTCAAACACATTCCCTTCCAAAATCCACAAGCTTCCCAAAAACCTTCCTTTCTTTTCCAAATTCTCCATGCTCTCAAACACATTCTCTTCCAAAATCCTCAAGCTTCCCAAACACTTTCCTTTCTCTCCAAAAACTCTCAATGTTCTCAAATGTTGTACAAAACCTTTTTGCTTCTTTTGTTTTCATTTCTGTTTTGTGTAGGAAAATTGAATTGGATCATTCAATCAACAATCCCTGTGGAATCGACCTCGCACTTACATATGCTATACTACCAAACGGCTCGTGCACTTGCGAGTATCACAAGTTGAGGATGCAGCTGAATCCATTTTGGTGCAGCTGAAATCTACACAACACAAATTTGCTGGAAACGGGATTTCCTTCTTGGGCTCTCCCTTGCCCAAGCCCTGGCAACCGATGGAACTGCTCTTAATAACTTATGTAAGGTTATGGTTAGCTAGTATTATTCAACACAAATACACTTGCTAAAAGCCTAAAATTGTGACTGCTAGCAAGATATAAACATTAAAATGTCTCAAGATTACAAAGCAAACAACCAACAAACCAAAATGTCTTAATGCTGGCATAATCTTCACGTTAAAATAATAATACAAAAATTAACGGAGAAAAGGAAAGGTAGGGATTTTATACCAAGTCACCCCCAATATGCTGCTCCCATAATTGTCTTTTTTTTTTAATTTCGTTTCTTTAATGTCTCTTTGCATAAATAAACGAGTCATACAAGACAGACCATATCGACTCCCTCTCTAATAAAAGTAGGGCCCATCAATGATACACAATGTGATACAACAATATGATATCTTTATCATTCTTCTAAACAAATAAGTTATGTATCACCAACAAAGTTCAAGGGTGTACATCCACATTTTAATAAACTAGTTTAAATTTTCCTCTGACTTGAGGAGTAATGATTGAGATAAATGTTTTAGGCCATATTTTTCAAGAAATATCCCTACTAAATGAGTATAGTTTACCATCCTAGTCATTTGAAGTGTATTTGTTTGCAAAATTTCAATGACTAAATGATTTTCAATTCGTCTAATTTGCTTATAGATAAATAGTTTTAATAATTGGATTATATTGGATCGACCAAGAATATGATGTGTGCGCATTTTTTACAAAGCGGGCGTCCACTCTAGATCCTGCCTGGCATATCATAATCATATTTGACATTTTTTTAACTACCCTTCAAATCATAACAATTTTTGTAGATTTCTTCACGCATCCTCGAAGACTCGTAGCTAGCTATATGTCTTCAATTTAGGGATCCTCAAATGAAAATTTGCAGCGATCATAAACACTTCGGAAACCTCATCTACCAGAGACAAATACTTCAAAAAATTGGATATCGGTTTCGTTTGTATTATATATGTTGAAACTTGACAACATAGTAAAACTAAATGAAGCATTCAAGGACAGTTGAGCTAACTGTAGACAAAGTATTATACAGCCAACGACCAAAGCAAAGAAAAAACTTAATGTTCCAATTGATCACAAGGCCTGCGTGGCCCGTGGCCTACGGTTGGCCACCTTAACCACCGGTACATATACACCCTTTTCCCGCGGCGGCGATGACTAACCACGAAAGGTTTCGTGTTTAGAACATCATCACTTCTGCCACATATTGCTGCATGCCTATGCCAAAATCCTGTAAAGTTCTTGTTCTTGTTCTTGTTCTTCCTCCCATTTGTTTTACCATCCATTAGTGACTCACTTCCTTGTTGACGATTATCTTCAACAAGATTAGGAGCTTGTAACTTGAGTGGTAGCGGACTTTTATCTCCGCACTCAAGGTCAGAGTTTGAAGCTCTGCCTCCCGGTTTGGCCTTGTTTCTACCAAGAACATCTCCAGCAAGGAACCCCTTAGACAGTTTGCCTTTGTCACCACTAGACTCTATAAGTTGATCCAATTTCCGGGAAATACTCTCAATTTCATATGTATCAAGAAGCGAATGATCAGAGATACTCTCAACAACACTTGGTGATTTCAACCCTTCAAATTCCATGCCTTGTTTATTAATATTAGAAATTATCATAGCTTCTAGCTTGTACCTGGATGGTTTATAAGGAGCATGACAAGTCCTTCTGACGTCAAATTCTGGCATAACTGGTTTGCCGTCGGTCCCGGATCCATGTTGAAACCATGCCCATGCAGCTGCCTTTACTAATGCCAATTCATCATTGCACCTTCCCCTACTCTTTCTTCTCTCCATGACGAATGTCTAGATTATAGAGTAATAATAAGGGATAAGGGGTGTAAGTTAATAGCATGGACAATGAATGGACACATAGGGGGGTTTTGGAAATATGTGGGAAAAGAAAGTTCCACGCTACAACGATAGCAAATTTGGTGTTTGTTTTAATCTTTTGTATAGTTGTCTCTATCATTTTTCCAAAGTAAAGGGTATGAAATCTCATGCGACTGTTTGCATCTTTGGGTGCAAATGGTCCTGCAGCTAGCATTGTCAGAATTGAATACGATCATTCAATAGAAATGGGCATTGGGCATTGGGGTCCCTAGAAGTCTAGAAAGCTTTATGGTAGGTGGAAAGTTGGGTCCTAAAATAACTTCCAAGAAGGGTGTTTGCAACTTTGCGTATGTCTCTTTTCTTACGCGAGAATTACCTTTGTGTCTATTTTCCTTCTCATTTGTACTGAGGTGAGAAATAGACACGCACAATGATTTAGACCGTGACATGAAAGTTTCTCTCCTTAAAAACCGACCTTGTTATAGTCAATGTATTGTTATTATTTGTAGATAGGGAAAGTTAATATTCTTTTCTTAAATGTCAAAATAATGGTATTTTATTTTATTTTATCTTGGATCGGAATGAAATTTGAATCCCATAGACTAATCGCTAAATATATCCAATAAACTAGGTGCAATTACGGCACGCCATTGCTTGACATGATAATAATTAATCTTCTCCATTAACACATGCTCATGAGTCATGATTACCATTCAATTGTCATGGTTGAAGCTGCAGCAACGTGTAGTGTTGTGCACGAAGTTTCCAATATCTCATTTTCTTTTTTGCTACAAAAAATAAACCTTAGAGATTACAACACGAATAAGCAGTGGTAGTCATACCATTACATGATTTCATAATTTACTCATATTATGATACGTATATTAATTTATTAATATTATACTATGTATGCCAATAAATCGACTCTCTTTAAATAATGCTTTTGTTCAACGTCCTCTAGGATCTAACCTAAAAAATAAAAGGTCCTCTAGATGACCAATTAAATATTTGATATCCTAAACAATAACAAAATGGAAAACATATATACATATATATTTTAAAATTTTGTGATTCGAACTTTGGAATACATATTATTAAAGGGAAATAGCACATAAAAAAGTAAACGAATTGAAAAGTACTTGGTTTGCACCAATGAGGTATTAGGTGGATTTATTTAGGCTTTTGATGTTCTCCCAAGTGGTTCTGGGTTCAAGTCCTCGTTGTATCTATTTGTGTGCGAGTTTCCCCCCTCCCCATCCTAACTTTGGTGAAAACAAAGAAAGGAAAAAAGACATTTGGTTTGCCTAAAATGCAAAAGTTGAAGCAACACACAGGCCAAATGATTCCAAAGTCCCCACCAAATTCCAAAACTTGGAGTACATATCATTAAAGAGTGCATTGTGCTAAGTTAGGAAATAGGACAAACAGAAACATTCCGAATTAAAAAGCAGTTGGTTTAACAAAAAAACAAAATGGAGCAAAACACCCACAAAGTGGTTCCAAAGTCCCACAACGCTAGAAAACCGCCACCTGTCAGGCGCAAGGCTTCGTAGCACCTGTGAAGAGGACAAATCAAGCTGAAAAGTGCCATGAGAAAAACCTGTATGTCAGGAGAATATACATGTGCTAAGACGTGATTGGTTTAAGAAGAGTTTAATCCTTGGATTCAAAATAACGCTACATTTTAAACATATCTTCCTGACATTAATTTTGAATAACCCTAAATTTTAGTATTAATCACCGGTTCGAGTTGTCAGTACATGAACATTAAGCATAACTTATTTGAGCAAAAGTAGGTGCAATGGTAATGGTATATAGGTTTTACATGTTCGTACCAACCGAGCGAGTGGTACCACAACTTGAGAGTTGTAATTGGCTTTAACTACAAAGAGGATTTTCTTCATTCATGTGGGGCTGTAACCGCTGCTGCGACAAGAATCGGCAGCCCGGCAGCTTAGATTTTACGATTCCTAGAAGGAGAGAGTTGAAGTTCCAGACGCTTGATTTCATCTCTCAGATCTTGCCAATTGACTCTGATAGATTGCTGTGATGTTTGGGTAGTGCTATTACCATTTAAGCTCAAAAGATGCTTCAAACATTTAAGATACTCTGCCTTTACTTCAGGAAACTCAGCAATTGACTTCTCAGTTACAAACTACAAATAGATAAACAAATAAATAACAAAGCAAACACAATTGCAAGGCATATCAAACTTTGAAAAATTTAAGGCTAAGATGTTTATGGTGAAACGATGTCACAATAGTCTTGATTAAACATGTGAAGAAATAGGGCACAATTTTAAAAGGCAAACTCCACGAAGTGTACCACTGACTTCCCACAGTATTTTCCATTAGTTAGTACCCTATTACGTTACACTTTCTTGCGTTACTAACATGGTTTGTTTGAACCTGCTTCTGAAATAGCTAAAAAACGCTTCTGATAGTGTTTGCCATAAAAGTAAAAATGTTTATGGGTCATAAAAATGCTTTCAGGAGAATCAAGTGCTTCTTTTGGAATTTTAATTAAATTTCAATGTGCTTCTAATAACACGGCTTCTTGCAAAAGCGCCTATGAGCAGTTATAGTACCAATATTGTTTCAGAGCTGAAAAAAAGAACATCAAATACTCTCAGAAAAGGGTACCTCTTTGTAAGTAGAAATGCATCTTAATAGTGCATTCTCAGCTTCGGAGTTGGGTAAACACTCATCCTGCTACGTTATGCAAACAAAGTAATAGGTCAGCAAATTTGAATTGGCGGAATATAAGATGAAAAGTAAGTGCAAATCACAGTTTTTCTTTACTGTACTAATGAGTTGCAGAAAATTATTATTAGGGCCATTATTTAATCTTTAGATGATTAATACTGTATGCGAAAGCAATGCCTAACAGAAACAGAAACTGTAATCTGAAGAGGTTATTTGAGGTAATTATAAATTGGCTGCTCAGGCCTCAACAAGTACTCAAAAAGAAGTTACATGAAAGCTTCCAATTTGAATCTTGATGGAAAATGTAATTATAAATCAGCTGCTTATGGTTGTGGCCATTACTTTAAATCAGCTGCTTATGGTTAGTGGGCAATTACTTTCTACAACTCATTTGTACCATAGCCAGCCAATTTATGACCATATCATCTTCACATTTGTGATGAGCACACACTAGTTCTTCATGAACATTAGAGTTTTGGATACTAACCTTTGACTCCTGTAACTCTTGCTTAGTGATCGCTAAAAGGCCAAGAGCATCAAATGCTTGCAACTGTAAGTACATATATCCATGAAACCCAAAGTGGAAAATGTCTATAACAAAATATGTGCTAACATTAACATAATAACAAAATATAACTGCACTCTTATACATAAAATCCACTCAGAAGCACCAAACATTAACATAATAACAAAATATAAGCATATGGTAGTGAAATCATTTTTCCTAACGAACACTTTTTATCCATGTAGCTGATGTGTAATGAACAAAGTCTCCTTAAGCACAGCTAAAGAGTACTCTTTAATTGAATTATAACACTTTTTTTTTTGGTCGGAGAATTATAACACTAAATCCATTGGCTTTGTGTTTTTCTTTAAATTTGAAGTAGGGAATTATGCCCGTTTGGCAATAATTTGTTTTTTCAGCTTTTAAGTTTTTTTTTTTTTTTCAATTTTTAGAACTTAAGCAAAAAGTATGTTTGATAGCTTTTTATTTAAAGAGTACGTAACAAAGTTGGGGTAATTTCTGAAAAACACTTTTTATTATCCATTTCTTGCTTTATTTAATAACTCCTCTCACCTCACTTGGACTCTACCTACTTTCTGATCCTCCTACTTTATTATTGGTATAGTAATTATTTTATAATCTAACACTCTCCAATGATAAAGTGTAGAAAGGACAATATCTAAATTTCCTACTGCATTATTTCTTGAATAATCCTTTTCTAGGAAATTACAATATGATCATACTTCATGAATTCCAATCATCATTTTAGTTTAGATTCTCAAATCTGGTAATACCAGCAGCAGTGAATAATGTAAAAGAAATAAGAGATACAAATTACAAATTTATACAAGCAATGCATTTGACTTGATTTAACAGAACAGAACGAGAGATATGCATTCAGAAATCCATGAATAAAATTACGAAAAACATGTGTGTGAAGAGAGAGAGAGAGAGAGAGAGAGAGAGAGAGAGAGAGAGAGAGAGTAAATTATACTGAAAAATCCACATTCAATGAGGAATACATTGTTTGCGATGAAGAAAACTGACCAGTATGACCAATGCCACACGAAAATTCTTTCCAATGTCACCTGATGCTCCATAACTATGTATCTTTCTATTTTGCCTCATTGATTTATCTAAAGAAGACCGTGCTATCCTATTACAGAAAATTAAGCTCTAAGCATTTACACAGATGAATTCGTATAAAATGGGAATAGCAAAGTTTAGCCTAGTGATATTTTCAATATTTCGAAAACATTTCATGCGTAGAAACATACAATAACTAGTTTGTGATACAATATTGACTGAATGAAAGAGTGAAACATACGAAGTATAAAGTACATAAGTTATAATATACTCTACATGCCAAGTACCAATTAACATCTTCATACATCTCACAAGCTAACATTCTCTCCTCAGCCAAAGGCAAAACTAAATAGGTATTAATAATATCCTATTAAAATTGACCTCTTCATGAGCATATTAACAGCCTAAACCTAGTAAGATATGACGACTAAACAGTTCAATTTGAGTCCCACACACACATGTTATTTATTCTTCGATAAACTCACAGTTTCGTATGAGGTGGGAATGTTTGCATGCATTAAAACAGAAATTCAAATCTGGAACCAGTAAGTAAATTGGAAACATCATCACTGCACAAAAAGTATTAGATTCTCTTTAGTATAACATAGAGAATATTCGCAAGTCGCATAGAAATTCAGGATAAAACAAAAATGAACAATTTAGTGTAATCAGAGATTCTAGTGAAATAAAAAAATGATAGGTTTTGTTTTGAAGGGTAAATTACAGAGGACTCTAATTATATTGATTAGCACATGATTTTCGATTCCATTTGAATGGTTACAAACTCTTTTGCTTAAAATTTATGAGAAAATACAACAAACCTTACGGACTCATTTAAAATATCTCTGGCCTTCTCAAGCTCACAAATTGCTTTAGAAGTGTCCACCTTCTTTAGTTGGTTGGAATTGAGCATTGCCACTCTAGCAATGTGAAGCATGTTTGCACCAATCTGCCCATTGACACAGAAAATCAGGCCTGTTGCAAAGTGTATGCTATATTTTCCTTTAATGGAATTATGGGTAAAAAGTACCCAAAAAATTTGACAGAATGACAGCTCACATTTCAATAAACACAGAAATTTAATCAAATCAACTAAAGGTTATTCCAAGAAACTGTCAACTATATGAGTCATTCTCATTTATGCTACAGCTTGCAACAATGTTCTGCATTGTCTGTCATTGCAACCCTCTTCCTTCTATCCAAACATGACACGAACTTGTGTAAATACGTAAATATGTAGAGGTTTAAATACGTAAATTTGCTATATACCCAAGGCCCCAAGTATTAAAAACCTTTTTCATTACTTTTTCAACTGAAAAGTCAGTCTAACATGAGACTTTAACTATTATAGGGCATAATAAGAAATCTTGAGGTATGGATGCAGTTAATTGTTGCAAAAGAGAACAAAGCCAGGTCAAAATATCTTGTATTGTACAGAATCATGATTTACGCCCAAAAAAAATATATATATTTGTCATAATACAAAATAAAAATGTTTCTATGCATTCATAATGAAATAAGAAGAAGTATAATGAATGCTCCTAAGAATCATAAGCAATCAAAATATATCTGTCACAGCATTGGGGATATTTTTATGAGCTGAATGCAAAAGCAATTAACCTGAATATGATCTTCAGGAAGTAAGGTTTTCCGAGCATCAAGACACCTGCAAGGAAATTAGTGAACAAAATTCTGTAACAAGTAATGCAATATCACTTCTTTCTGATCTTCAATTACAATGCTCTTTACCTTTCAAGAAGCTCTTCTGCTTCCTTTAAGCTCCCAGCCGATTGCAGGATCAATGCGAGCCCTTCAGCTGTTATTACCGTGTCCAATGAATTCCATCCCTACCTTGCAAACAGAGTAAACATATTTAGCAAATAAATTTCTTTCCTTGACATAGCCAAACATGACGTACAACCCAAATTTATAACTTCCTGTAGGGCACTTATTCTTCGCAAGCAGATGTGAACATCAACGACCTCACCTTGAAACACCAAATAAAAATACCGACAAAAAAAAGAAAATAGAAGAAGACAGACAGTGAAGCTATACGATAAGGAAAAACATGACTCGTGAAAGTGCTAAAATATTCAACACATGCTTCCCATACACTGATGACTGACGAGAGCTTAGGATTTCCAAACAGCCTAAAGCCTCATGCTGTAAGACATTTAACAATTCTAGGACGTCGTTACCAAAGTCAACTCCCATTATAACAAATGTAATCAGATAAGTGGCCAATTTCTACCATTAGCATATTCAGTCATCTTGTTCAGTTTTTAATTATTTTTTGGCCACATTCATCATCAAAAATGGGGCCCTACATATGTCATGTAGGCAAAATTCATCAAATTTAACGGACGGTAGGCTGAACTTGTATCACAACACAAACTTGAGGGTTTACATTGCAATGTTCCAATACTTGGGGAAAAAATAAAATGATCCCCATAGTTCATGGGTGTAAAGTGTAATTTACTCAAAAAGATATGCATGCATCTCGCTGTCTCAATGCACATATTTAAGCATGCACCAAACGGTACGTAAGAATCTGTTTGGAATAAACCAACTTTTGCATAAATATAATGAAAAAGATAAAGATAAAGATAAAAATCAAATATCAAACCTTTGTCAATTCCATTATATGCAGAATCTTTCTTTGTACCTTCTCAGCCTCCTCAAGACGGTTGGATTTCATATATATCTAGAGAGAGGGAGAGAGAAAGAGAGAAGCAAGAACTTAATTACACTTAAGTGCAAGATTAAGAAGTCCAATACAAACCTACACAAAGGTACAAATATTAAAATCCGAGTCCTATGAGACAAATCCACAAAAGGTACATCAAAATATGTTGTAAGGGTTTTTGTAAAAAAAAATTTTGATGAAGATTTTGTAAAATAATTTATAATAAAACACAACCAAGCTTTCTTTTTCTTCTAAGCACACTTATATAAGGCTTCAAGATTCTATGAAGTGTCACATAATGATATAATAAAGGACCAAATCTTTATATGATTTTTAGGACAGTTGTTAGAAAAATGCTAAATATTCCATCAAAATCCAATAATCTTTAACCGGTATCATAAACAAGCAGGACGTTTCACGAGAAAGAGAGAACTTAATCTTGGAAGCCTAAGACCAAAGCATTGGGTTTGAAACATAGAAAAGAGGTATTTATCAAGGTAATGTTCTCTACAGCAGAAGGCACCCTCATTTGCAAATGATTTCAAGCCTTCAAAAATTGAATCTTTTATATGGGGAAATGGGTCAGTTATATCCAAGAATTTCCAAAATGGAGATGGACTAACTTGTTATAAAACTAATTTAGAATAAAATCGCAAAATAGCAAGCTTTCATGAGATGTTTAATCTAAGTTTACCCTCAGCATCAGTGGAGGGGAAGGATTATGTAACATGCAGGATGTCATTGTTAAGTCCTGATGAAATACGGTCAATTTTACATATAAGCTTCAGTTCGACCTTCTAAGAAACAGGACTTCCTCCCACAATTCAAGCTTTCACGTGACATATTCACCCAATCCTCATATATAATTACATTTGAAACAAGAGTGAAACTGGCAACCTGGAAGAAAACACAACCTGAGCAAGATATCGCATTCTCTTGACACACATTATTGACTCCCCTTGGCCACCATCCTATATAGTCAAACAACAATTGGGAGTAAGAATATTAAAGCTCAAACAGTGAACAAAGTACTCTAGTGGTTCTTGACCTCGAGTATTCTAATAGAATCCTGAATAAGGGCCTCCGAATCCTTTCCTTTTCCTTGGAGATGTAGCACCTGCAGTCAAAACTACACCTAATTAAATAGGTTACCGAGATATGTAAGAAAAACGAAAGCAAAGAAACTAAAGTTTAGGGGGCTATAATACACTAATACAGGATAAAACTAAAATTTCCCAATTGATTTAGCAAGAGCTTTGTACTCCTGATGACATGTGAGGATACAAATCATATTATCTCATTGAATTCCTCACAAATGCAACAATTAAACATCTAAACTTGATATCTGATATATCTTTTACAAATTTACGACATGTAAAATGAAACAAATGTGTGCTGCAGACATATATGACCTTAAAAGTTAAAACATAACATAGTCAGATCTGGTCGGTTGTCTAACACGCTCTATACTTCTCTTTCTTCCATCCCTTTTCTGTCTCTTACTATTCTTCTCTTTTCTCTCTTCTCTCTTAAAATCTATGTCTACATCAAGAGAATATCTTCGAATCGCAATAAACATAACACAGATTAACAGAAACACGAATGTAGTACAAACAGTATTATCATGCAAGGAATCAAAAAACTACCGTTCCAAGATGATACATAGTATCTGCATAATCTGTATGATTAAGACCTAGAACACGGGCCTTGATCTGAAAAAGGTGATTACAACAATGAGTTAGCAGCATAAACACTCACACTACTACATGTATGTAAAAACAGCCCAGGCTAATACCTTCAAAGCACGCTGTCCAAATGTATCATCAATCGGGCAGAAATGTGAAAACCAACAAAAGATCAGCAGTTATAAATAGGAAAAAATTATCAAATCAATGCAAACATTATCCATGCCTTGCTTAAGAAATGATGCTGATGGTATGTTGGGAGGAGATGCAGGAGGCCAATCAAATAACTCCAACTTTTATTACACAGAAATATAATCAAATGCACGTATACTAGGTATGCCCCAAAAAAAATACCAGTCAGAATAATTCTGGATAAACCTGCCAAAACATACAAAGATCTCCATATCCCTAGATCACGAGCATGACCCTCAAAGCAATCACATACTATATTAACATTACATAAAAGGATAGAAAAGACCACATAGACCCTGTTGATGAACCTATAGTCATAACAACAAAACATGTACTGGACATAAAAGATTTTAAAGTTATTACCTCATAGCAAATGCGAGCTTCTTCCAGCTTCCGTTGCACAATATAGAACTGCCCCAGGTTGTGAAAGGCAGACCCAACTCTGTGGACAAGTGATCTTGCATGAGTGATTAGTGACTCATCATAGAGAACATAATTGTTTAGGTCATGTTGGTAACATTATTGTTTTTGTTTTTGGAATTTTATTTTTATTTTTAATTAAAGATAGAGAAGGAAAAATGAGAGGATGGTGAGAAAAGAGAAGATAAAAGTGAGAGAGGGAGGAGAAAATGTGTCTGGAATGATTCCTAAGATAAAAATTAAAAAAAATATATCAAACAGTTTCCTTTTTTAGTTTTAGTTTCATGTATTCTCTCTCATGTTAACCCTGTCAGATCATTCCCTCGTTTATAACCAGAAGACTCTGTTTTTCAAAGTTTACTGTCATTGTTAATTTTGCCAGACTTGCATGATTAAGGAGAAATACTAAAGAAATAGAAAACAAACTTTATGTTACGCTTCATAGCACAAAATATACTTATTTCAGTTCCTTCCATCAAAATATATGCAGTACAGCACCCATACAAAGGCACATACGTTGCTCCTTTTTTAACCTTTTAGATAAGTAATAAATTTGTTAATATTGAATCAAGGCTTCTCTATTAAACGGATAATATAAAAGAGAACCCAGAAAACTCTCGACTAAAATCTGAAATAAAGAAAGTCCTCAAAGATGAAGACAACACTTCATCAAGAACAGCCAATGATAGAAAAAGTTGCAAATCTGAACATCATCTGTCACCCTGAGCTTTCCTTATCACTTTTTTATAGGAAGCTTTCCTTATCTTTGAAAATCCTGGCATCTCGTTTGTTCCAAATACAACACGGGCATAAGGGAATTGGTTTTACAATTTCCCTATAAAAGTGCTTGCTAAAGCAACCACTCCAGAACCAAACTTTGAGACTGCTTTACGCAAAAACCAATTGACCCCAATGAATGAAATATGAACATAGATCCCTCGCAACTAAACAGTGGAGCAATAGATGTTCCACTGGTTTCTCACTTGTATACAGCACCAAAATGCAATGGCAATACTTCATTTCCAACTCATAGCACCAAATATTCCACCAAAGGAAACATAATTGCTAATGAAAAGTACGAACTCTTCCTTATTCCAGTAAGATAGTGATTCCCAAAGATCACAAAGCACTTAACATACTATTAGCACCAAAGAAGACATAAGTAGGTCTCTAAAAAGTCTAAGACTAAGCTCATATAAGTACCCATAAAATAAACAGACCAAGATTATAATCTTTCACAGTTTTCTATAAGCTTTCCCACTGTTCTTAAGTTTTTTAACTCCTAAACCATTGACTTTCAAACCACATAAGAAGCTGGACAATGAAAATCAAAGCTGCATTGCTGATTGGATACCACCAGACTGATTAAAACTTGAAGAAGAGACTGAGACCACTAGTGTCCAATCATTGGTCGATTTTCTTCGAAGAAAGACTTTCTCATTATATATCTCAACTGTTCTTACATACATTCCTTAAATCAATGACCCCCTATCATCATAACAACTTTGAATTCTCTTGTATGTTCAAAGGTAGTATAGCAATAATGAATGTGTACTAATGCTGTGGAAGCACAAACTGTAAGACATGTATAGTAT